>OU862885.1:16849273-17154273 GCA_917880725.1 Selenia dentaria
GCACAACGAGCTATGGAGAGGGCTATACTCGGGGTTTCTCTACGTGATCGAATCAGAAATGAGGAGATCCGTAGAAGAACGAAAGTCACCGACATAGCCCAGAAGATCAGCCAGTTGAAGTGGCAGTGGGCAGGGCACATAGCACGCAGAACAGATGGCCGATGGGGCCGAAAGGTTCTGGAGTGGAGACCACGGACCGGCAAGCGCAGCGTAGGTCGTCCACCGACACGGTGGACAGACGACCTGAGGAAGGTCGCAGGACGACGTTGGATGCAGGCCGCTTCCAACCGGTCCTTTTGGAAAATCATGGGGGAGGCCTATGTTCAGCAGTGGACGTCCTACGGCTGAGATGATGATGATGATGATTATATAATAAAACAAATTATATGTATGCTAGCGCCGCTCCTGCGTGCGATTCTCTAAGAGCAAACATCGTTGCATCTTTGACAACATCCGCGAAACAAATGACGAGTTCACAAGAAACGTTGGAAAAACAACCTTATGTACAAGGGCGATATCTCACAAAGTATTTGACATCGGTGAGCTCGTCGACGAGCGCATCGACGAATCATTACAGAATCGCACGGCTGATTCACAAAGTTAATAAATCTTCTGTGCCCGTATTTCCACCAGGACTCATAGCTATTTCCTTTAACAAGAAAACAGCAATGTGAGTAATGCAATTGTTACTCAAATATTGGAATGTTGGCAGTAGGTTCTTACAACCCTGGACAAACTTTTTCACAACAGTCTCTATTGCTACTGGTATAGAGTTCAGTGCCGTAATAGAGGCGTATGCCCATATATGGACTGGCGTAGGCTGTTGGTAATGATCATAAAAAATCAGAATAATTTAATGGCGATGATTTCATCAGAAATCATACGATCTTTTTTTACTTGATTTAAAATAAAGATTTTAAGGTGCAAAGGATATCTTAAAATCATCCCCACCATTAAAATAAACAAGTTAAATGACTGTTTCTTTCCATATTATATTTTGGTGCTATAATGAAAGAGGCGATGCCGTGTAATTACGGAGTAATAGGGTTGTTCCCTATCCGCTCCCAGCTAGAGATCGTATAAGCCGAAGGAATAGAATGGCAATAAACCGTTTCGTTTCTTCATAAGTTCTTATGTCACATTTATGTCCACATCCAATATTAAAACCAAATTATCATTACTACTTCATTTATGCAGGAGTTCACGGTCATATCGATCGAAGCACTTGAGCTTCGCAATATTGTGGTTTACCGCAATTGAATCCGGTTGAACATTTAGCATAAATTTGACAAATTCTCATTAGTTTGATTATTCTAATGATATTGAGTTAATTCTTTGAAATTTGTGAATTAATTCTCTTAAATTAGACAATTTAGATGGGCTAAGAATATTGTTTTATATTAGATTCTTGATCAAGAGTATCGTTAACCAACGTTTTTTATTAGTACCTACTATATATTTTGAAATGAGGTACTTCTGTCCTACAATATATATATATAAATATCGAGAATTTTCGCGGATATTTTTAAAAACTGTCCACACTCACAATGTTTCTCACTTACTGTTCATGCCCCCACCCGCGATGGACAACTGTGCTGAGCCTTAGTTATAGGTGCATTAACATATCCTTTATGATAACCTTATTAAAACCAAATAAACAGCAAAAAAATGACCCCGAACTTTAAATCTAACTCATGTACTAGATTCCGTTTTTATAGTACGCACTGAGACCGAAAAATAATGTGATAACGTTCTCTTTTCTCGCCCGAGAAACCCTTTGAAGCGGGCAAAAAATACCGACACCGAACGGAGAACAGCCGGGCACGAGAATGAGACGTAGAGAAACCTCTCACATTCACGCTTCTCGGGCGTTCTCGGGGTTTCTCGGCGTGAATCTGTAGTGCCTATAAAATATCCCCCTTGGGCGGCTTTAAGGCGCGGTCCAATCCTAATTTTAAAACAATTTTCGATGGTTTACATAAGGTTGAGAATTGCTTACCAGAATGGACGACGTAATGCGAAAATTCAATTAAATACGTGCTAATACTTTTTTATATTTATTTCGTACAATCAAATGATTTAAATCAAAGTTTAAAGATAAAGGAGACCATAGTTCACTAGTAAATGTTATTGGGAATTCGAATATGATACATTCATTGAAATATATTTGCCCATAATTGAATTAAAATGCTTTTTCCCACGAAGCACGTAAGAAAAATTGCAAAATTTAGGGAATGTTGCCGATTTATTTCTATCGAGCCAAGTTTGCTCAATCGTGTATTGGCTCCCATACGTCATAAGGACGTATATTCAATTTACACTACGTTTTTTTTCGAACTTCGGTTATTAGGTTTAAGCGTCAAAAAACTAAGTTTTCGCGAAATCGAATAATGAAATTTGGAACTCATTTCGCCTTAACCCTTCGCTTCACTTAGGACTCTAAACTGCCTCGCATCGCTGGGGAATTAAGCGTAGCGTCTCTGCTTTAACTGGCCAACTAGACTTTCATCTGTCCGTATATTTGTTAGGTTGTTCGTTTGTCTTCCTGTGCTGATCGCATTATTTCAACTAATCTTGACGAAATGCATGTGTTAGATTTTTAACTAATCTAATTTAACTATAACGTACTTGAACAGACTAATTATATAAAAATAGCAATTTTTATAGAGAAAATCCATATAATAAATAATATGTATTTTATTTAAGCATTAAATATATACAGCTATATAATATTTACCAGGCATTTACCTGTTTTTGTATAAATATTAAGCTGAAAGGCACGATATTGAATGAACTATTTACAGGAATTAGTAGAATAATAGAAAAGCCATGAATATTTGTACTTTGTTTTAATGATAGCCAAATAAAGCTTATAAGACATGTAATAAACGATTCATTTAGTAAAAATAAACTATATTAATTCTATCCAATGTTGTGATATATTATCTTAGAGATTTAACAGCACAATATAATTATAACAATCATATTAACACAACATAAAAACATAAATCATAATAAGATCGATCATAATCACGTCAATTATAAATATACATCTGGTAAAGATAAATACTTAGCTTAGCAGAGAGGTCCGTCACCGTCGGCAGCTCGACACAAAGTGCGGAGCTATCGTTCGGACCGCTTTTATAAGGCCTCCCCCACCTCGACAAACATCACGTGATAGCACAGCTGCGAGTCACAGCTGTGAGCCACGCGCCGTCTATCGATCGGTTAGCGACAAACACTTATAAAAACAGAATTTAATTATTTTTAACAACTGAAGTATACAAACATAATAAATTTAATTCATTTAGTTATTATTGTAACCATATACAAATATTTGTGATTTATATTATATTTTATATGTTACATTTTATATATTATATTTTATATGTTACATCTTATATATTATTCTAACACTGCCATTCTGACATGTACTTCTTTCTCTGAAGTACTTACTATTTTATTCACAATTTTATTAGTCCCTCCTCTACATTAAGCTTACTCTACATTAAACATGTCTCACTTCTCACATTAAGTGGACCTCGGCATCACAGTCTCACTTCTCACATTAAGTAGACCTTGTGAGCCAACCTTACATCTAATGTCTCACTTCTCACATTAAGTGGACCTCGGTATCATAGTCTCACTTCTCACATTAAGTAGACCTTGTGAGCCAACCTTACATCTAATGTCTCACTTCTCACATTAAGTGGACATCATTTACTAAAATCAGCTAATCTTTACATTATTTTAAGTTTACATATTATAGAAACTATAAAATCTATATATAAAAAAAAAATATGCGAGACAAAAATTTTCTTATTTATACACTTTTATTTTAATTAATTAGTTGCCTCATCAACAGCATCCTCATCTATCCACTCCCCTGGCCATAGCCTTAATTTGTCTTTAGACACAATAATGTTTCTAAGATTACCTCTGCCTCTGAGAGCGAACCTATCGTGTGGCAGAATATTGGTTATCTCGTAGGGACCTTTAAATCGGGGGCTAAGTTTGTCATGGCGCCTATGGTCTTGGTTCACATATACTACATTCCCTACTTCAAAAGATTTATTATCTCGCCTAACGCTATCAAATCTATTTTTAAATGTACTTGATACACATTGCATCCGTTGGAAAGCTAATTCTCGATCTGCGGTTAAATCAATACGCAATTCTGGGATATCTATTTCATTTAAACGAGCTTGGATACTAGGTATATTAGCATCGCATCCGATAAGCAAATGAATTGGTGAGAAGCCTGTTGATTTTTGGACGGTGGTATTTATAGACTGTTGCACCTTCCACAAACCGCTTGGCCAATCTGACGAACCATTACAAGTGGTGTTTAACATGTCAGTAACCGTAGCTACATAACGTTCTACCTGGCCGTTGCCTCTTGGTGTGCCCGTGGCGACCATATGATGTTCAATTTGTAAATCCGTAAATAAAGAAGTAACCTGGCGTGAACTAAAGTTAGTGCCTCTATCAGTGATTATTTTCGTAGGGGTACCGAAAATAGTAATAGTGTCTCTGAGTAAAGGGACCAACTCTTGGGCTGCAAGAGTTTTTAAAGGTTTTAACAAGGCAAATTTGGTAAAACCGTCAACTATGAGCAATATATGTTTGTATCCTTCAGATGTTGGAGTAAAGGGACCGGTGCAATCCAAATGGATTGTATCAAAAGGTATTGGGGATTTGTCAATAGGATGTAGCAAACCCTGCTTAGGGCCTGAATGACCTTTCCTTTTTATACAGATTAAACAGTGTTTTAAATATTTTCGAACATAAGCGGACATGTGAGGGAACCAAAAGTGTTCACGAAGCTTTAGCAATGTCTTATCAAATCCCGTATGACAGTTTTCGTCATGGAAGAGCTTTAACAAACCAAATCTACATCCTTTGGGCACGTAAAGCTTAGGCTCTTCGAGTTGTGTTTTATAAAACAATAAATTATTTCGCAAAAAGTATCGATTCTCGTCCAAAGTTCCAGCTACAACTTGACTCATTAAATCCTGAGTTTCGGTGTCATTTTGTTGAGCTGTTTCCAGCCATGATTGAGGATCATCAATAAGGTTGACTATATTATTAATAGAAGAGTCTTTATACAAAGGAGCGATATTACTCGAAGTTGATGATGGAACCGGGGATTTGAGTAGATTCATACTGCTGTTTGACGGTAATGTCTCAACAGGATTTCGACTAAGGAAGTCAACATGTCCGATGTATTTCCCTTTTTTATACATTATTTCAAAATCGAAATCCTGCATAAATGCCCACCACCGAGCAACACGTGGGGACAGATCTTTTTTGCTCATAGTGGACTTGATAGAATTGCAGTCTGTATAGATTTTAAACCGAATGCCTAAAAGGTACACTCTAAAGTGTTTCAGGGCATTATAAATTGCCAAAGTCTCTAAATCATAGGAGCAGTATTTTGACTCCACGGGAGTAGTTTTTTTGCTATAATAAGCAACGACCTTTTTATTGCCATCGACTATCTGTATTAGCATAGCTCCATAGCCTACCGAACTGGCATCGGTATACAATTCTGTAGACAGTTCATGATCAAAAACGGCAAGTAATGGTTTGTTCGATAAGTGTTTTATGACATAACTTCTAGCTTCGTCCTGCTCAAAACCCCATTCCCATTTTTGACCGTTTCTTGTTAATTTACTAATACATGCAGTTTTGGAGGAAAAATCAGGAATGAACTTTCTAAAGTAACTGGCAAGACCCATGAATTGCCGGACTTGCTTAACATTACGTGGAACGGGAGAATTAACTAGTGCAGCTACCTTTGTTTCACTAGGTCTCACACCTTCCGATGATATGTGTCTACCCAAATATTCAATACTGTTTACAAAAAATTTACTTTTCTTTAAATTGATAGCAAATCCAGCAGAACACAGTGCCTGAACAGTTTTTTCTAAATAGTCTAACCCTTCATTTGGTGATGAAAATGGAATAAGTATGTCGTCTATGTATACTAATAAAAATTTTAAATGTTGCACCGCTTTTGCAATAGCTCTTTGAAAAACAGCTGGTCCATTACATATACCAAAAGGCATTTTTAGAAATTCGTAATGTCCGGTTGGAGTAACAAAAGCAGTAAATTTTACAGAGTCAGTTGAAACAGGAATTTGATGGAATCCATTTTTCATGTCTAAAGATATAAAGAATTTCGCTCTACCGAGCCTATCGATTTGGTCTTCGATGAGAGGAATTGGGTAGCGGTCTTTTTCTAAAATTTTGTTTAATGATCTGAAATCAACACACATTCTATCACTTCCGTCCTTTTTTTTAACCAATAAAACAGGACTCGCATAAGGCGAGTCACTTTCACGAATAATTCCTTTAGTTAATAGTTCCTGAACAATTTTATCCACCTTTTCCCTCTCAATCGGTGCCAGTCGATAGGGTCGATAGGTAATGACTTTATTTTGTTTTAAACGCAAAGTTAATTCTCCAGTTTGTACTGTGCCTACATCACTGAGGATTAATGGGTATCTCCGAAAAATATCTTTTATTCCCTCTTGTAATTCACACGGCAAGTGATCAATTTTCGAAGTCATGTCGCATAATTCAGGTGATGAAGTTGCACAATTAACTTCTGAAACTACCTCAACCAATTTTCTGGAAAGCCTACAGCCTGAGGAATCAGTAATGATCTCTATGTCGGGATAGTTAAGAGCATTTCTACCTATGAGCAGGTCATAACGGAAATCGTTGTCCCTGACTACATTAATATCTAGTTCTAGGCATATACCTTCAAATTGGACTATCACTGTAATTAAGGCAAAAACGTGTATGTTACTTTGTCCTAAACCATTTACATACGTAGATATAGGTGATAGATGACACCCCAATTTCTTTGCAATCGACTCTTTTATTAAACTACAATTTGCTCCTGTATCTATTAAAGAATAAATCGTCACCCCATTAATGCTAATAGGAGTAAGATTTAGTTCGGCTTTTCTAAAAAAATTGGTTCTTTAGTGGGGACTGTTATTAAGGAGGAGGAAGATTCATTTCTCTGTTTGTGATAGCACACAGATTCACTATGACCAATTTTTTTACAATATGTACAGGTCTTTACCGGCGGCATATTTGGTTTAGGAATCGGTGGAGTTTGCTTAGACATTTGAAACAGCTGTGATGTTTTATTTTTAATGCATTGTGATTGTAAATGCCCAATCTGGTTACAAAAATAACATTTTTTTTCGATATTGAGTCTAGGCCGTTTTGCTACACCGAGTCCTAACCCACTATTCCTATCAATATTTTCTAAGGGTCGTTTCTTGGGCTTCACATAAGTTGATAGCAAAGTTATAAGGGCAGAAGTTGTGCTGACACTGCTATTTAAGGATGCCATTCTTACTCCAACATCGTCAATACCTCCACAAATCAGTTCTATTAATTGGTTATCGGTGAAAGAAATTTTAGTGTTGCGTAATAATCTTAATTTTTCCCTGACATATTCACTATATGAGTCGGATGTATCCGAGGTATACATTATGGCCTTAGTAAGTCTTTCAGAGAGATTTTTCTTCTCGGGATACGCGTCAATTATGTCGGAACGAAAATTTTCCCAGGATCTGCCTTCAGATGGTTCCCACGATTCTAGCCATGATACAGCAGAACCCTTAAGGGCTTTACCTGCTTTTGCTGCGGTCCTGATGCTGCTCCACTTGAGGTCCTTGGCAAGAGCTTCAATGCTGTCACACCAACCAGCCGCTCCGCAATCATTCTTCTCAGGATCAAATACTGGCAGCGCGATGTCATCGTCGTTCGAGTGTGGCTTAGAAACAGCATCTCGAATCGCGGTTAGAAGACTCGCGACGATTTCGGGATCCATCCTGAAAATATATAAATATTAATAATTGTGGACTAGATTGATCCCACTTCTGATGTTAGATTTTTAACTAATCTAATTTAACTATAACGTACTTGAACAGACTAATTATATAAAAATAGCAATTTTTATAGAGAAAATCCATATAATAAATAATATGTATTTTATTTAAGCATTAAATATATACAGCTATATAATATTTACCAGGCATTTACCTGTTTTTGTATAAATATTAAGCTGAAAGGCACGATATTGAATGAACTATTTACAGGAATTAGTAGAATAATAGAAAAGCCATGAATATTTGTACTTTGTTTTAATGATAGCCAAATAAAGCTTATAAGACATGTAATAAACGATTCATTTAGTAAAAATAAACTATATTAATTCTATCCAATGTTGTGATATATTATCTTAGAGATTTAACAGCACAATATAATTATAACAATCATATTAACACAACATAAAAACATAAATCATAATAAGATCGATCATAATCACGTCAATTATAAATATACATCTGGTAAAGATAAATACTTAGCTTAGCAGAGAGGTCCGTCACCGTCGGCAGCTCGACACAAAGTGCGGAGCTATCGTTCGGACCGCTTTTATAAGGCCTCCCCCACCTCGACAAACATCACGTGATAGCACAGCTGCGAGTCACAGCTGTGAGCCACGCGCCGTCTATCGATCGGTTAGCGACAAACACTTATAAAAACAGAATTTAATTATTTTTAACAACTGAAGTATACAAACATAATAAATTTAATTCATTTAGTTATTATTGTAACCATATACAAATATTTGTGATTTATATTATATTTTATATGTTACATTTTATATATTATATTTTATATGTTACATCTTATATATTATTCTAACACATGCATGTTCTACTATTTAATAAAAAAAAATTCAATGGTGATTTTGAGTGAGGGGGTGACGACATATTCTGTGCGCGATGACATATTCTGGAGCGACCATAAATGGGCCAACTATAGCCGAAACGATAGTTAGATCAACTATAGTTAGGACGATTTACTTATTCAAGTGAGTGTGCCTAATTTAATATTAAAAATGTGTGTTAGGCACCAGAGATAACTAACACTGTAATAGATTTCAACTTCAGTTGAAATTATTTTGTAATTAATACCACGTACCATCAATAACAAATAATAGTATAATTAATTTGCATCACTAAAATTAGCCAAATTGTAGTCAAAAGGTTAAAAGCTCATCTACCAACAAACTGCATTTCACCATTCTCGATTCCGATGATTAATCATTTTATTGTACTCCCAACGAATTGCTTATGTAATGTTGCCATAATGCGTTGAAGACAATGGCAGACTCCATCATCGATTGCCATATCTGCCTGACAAGGTGTAACATACTTGCTGTTTGATTACTAACATCAAACTTGATTGTTACCTGGATTGGGTCGAACATCATAGCTGATTAATACAATGTTTAATATAACATCGCATTAGTTCCTGTCCATGGTTTCATTGATATATGGCAGAAGATAAAGGTCAATGATGATCACGATTTAAGCAGGCATATAGATGTGAAATTAATACTGGAATCCTTAATGATACGAGATATTTTTTGCATCTTTTCGCAGTTGAGTTTGGTAATTAGCTAAAGTAATGATAATAGCAACAGATGATCGTTCGGACTTGAAGATAGAATACAATTATTCCAATATTTGATGCTATATTTTTATGGTAAAATAAACACTATGAATTAAGGATGGAGGAATTAAGGATCAGGACTAGTACAGAGGTAATGGTGGTCATTCGTCAATAAGGCGATTGCCAGATAAATCCCTACTTGACTTATTTTAATGTAAGACGAGGTAACTACATGAAATCTACAGCGTGGTGATAATTTCATGTACTCATTTAGTTTACCTTCTTACTCTTCTTCTTGTTTCAGAGAAAGAATACTCATTTAGCTTTTACCGCCCTCAAGCCCCTAACGGTGTCATTCGGCAGCTGTATTTATGAGAGCAAGTGGCCATTCTGTGTCTTGTGAGATACGACCTTCAATTGCATCATATCTGACTCACGAGTATGCAAGCACTTGACTATCGATGTTATGTGACTAAAATAATTGTACCTATGTACAGATATATATATATATATATATAATAAAACTGTAACCAAGGTTGTGTCTACATATTTTATGACATTTTGGTATAAAGATAGATATAGCTGTGGAGATGATAATAAGATATATACAACCCGCGACTGCGCATACGTAGTCGCGGGCACCAGCTAGTTATGAAATAATTAGAAAAAAAAACCACGCTCAAAATTATAACATTTTATGGAAGTTGTTAAAATAGCACCAAACACCTGATCGCGGCACGTAACTTAAACTATAACCTTGAATCGCGTCTTTTTTTTCTGTATGCTGTCTCCTTACTAAGAGTCATTTCGCGCCCTCTTTTTTTTCTGAATGCTGTCTCCGTACTAAGAGTTTTCCTACTAGTAACGTTCCAAATCCAACTCATTTTTCGCCCATGGGAATTTCATACAACATTAAAGCCCCGGGGATGTAATGCCTAGATTTACGTTGATATTGCATGATATGCAATTGGACATTTTAGAACAGGTGGTATGAAAATGTTTATACGTATTTATAAAGATATGTGATATATTAGATGTGTTCTATTATAGTGTATATATTTATTACTATACTATGAATATGATGTATTACTATTCTATTATTATTATTATCTCAATGTTACCAATTATAATAGGTATATTTGACGTACATTACGAAATTGCATTTTTTATTCATTTCTATATATATATATATATATATATATATATATATATATATATTTATTATATATTTTACTCATGTTACGTATCTTTTTAAGTTTTTTAGTTTATTAACGTTATTATGCAGTAAAAAGGTCTTGAAAAGTTAGTTCTTACTCACCACTGTTTCTATTTAGTATAAAGTTATTATTAGCTTTGCTTTAAGACAATCAAACGAAGGAGGGTTGTCCACTTCCGGGTAGCGTAATATCTATATTGTTTATATTATGTATATATATATATATAAAAAGCATTCTACACAGTTGAAGAATTTTAATACAATTTGTGTTCTCATTTTGATGACATATTATTTTTACTGACATTGTGATTCACATTCACATGACATTGTTAATGTATATGACTAATTCATTGATTTTATCTAACTTACTTTTTAATAACCATTGACTATTTTACTGAATTTGACATCTGCAATGATTATACTCGTAATTAAGATTTTTTTATTTAGTTATTCAATAATTGAAATGCGTGTTACGAGTTCGACATTTATAATTATTAATATTAATGAATGCACCTTGAGCACCTCTCAGCCAGTGCTGCGCCCTAACAGGGTACATATATTTAGCTATTAGACCTATAACACCTGTCTGTAATAAATAATATATGTATGCATGAATAAATGATATAAAATATAATTATTGTTCTTTCATATAATTTTTTTACGTACATAAACATATTAATCAGTCCATTATGTTTACACTGCTGGGATTCGAGACTTCCTCTCGGAGCAAGAAGTTGGGCTATAATCTGCCACACGGGCCCAGCGGCTTGGTGAATAGGCTAGTGGACAACCCATATTGAAGTTTTCTGCCGCCCGAAGGCCTTCGACATAGCCTAACGTCTGTTATCCTTAGACAAACAAACGGGACCCATGGCTTAACATGCCCTCCGAACCACGGAAGCGCAAAATAATGACACTGACCTGCAGATGGCCATAAAAGATCGGAACGAGGATGTGACGGAGGCCCTGAGCAGGTTGAGAAAGCGGACTTAAAAAAAATTAGACAAGTACTTTTGTATGTATTAGGCTTTTGTATTATGTATGCGTGTATACCTTGAGCATTCACGCTCACTAAAAGGCTTCGTCTCGCGGCGGCGTCGTGTGGCGGGTCGTCCTCTTCCCTCAAATATGGTTGAGGAGGGCGATGGCTGGCACACGTGTCAAGCTCGTGAACGGGTGCTGCTTGCGGGAGCCGGTATGCTCTCGGTATGTACGATATTTAGAAGTTAGTTAAAGGTCTGTTTGTGTACAAAAAAAATGTTAAAATGCCCTTCTGGCCTCTTTTTGAATTGTATGTGCCCCTAAGGCTAAGAAATTAAAAAAAAAAGTGTTGTGCCCTTCACGCCCTAATCTTATTTGTGCCCTTCAGGCTAAGTAAGTTTTCAAAGTGCCCTTCAGGCCTTCACAAATGTATTATGTAAGTCTAGTTATGTAAAAATAAAAATGTCCTCCTTTAATAATTATAAAAAAAAAATGAAAAGTAAAATATAATATATGTAAACAATGCCATGGACCCATTGATGTCTGTGAACAAAAGCATTATATAAAAAAAATTACACTAGCGGTCACCCATCCAACTTCTGACTGTAGCAAGCAGTTCATCGGTTAGGATCGCAAAGTCAAGCTCCACTGCGAGCGCTTCGATTTTTTCTACATTGTTATGATAATCATCAAGTTTATATTCATAATTATTCATATCGCTTTCAATAAGCCTGACCTGACAGCTGGTCACTTGGTCAGAGTACAATGCTGGCGAGTGACTAAAGGAAATGCCTTAAACATGAGACGCGCAGACGCCGATGGACATCGTTCACAGTTACTCAAGTAGGTCAGCATAATTGCTGTGCTCTGTGCCACTCCCTAGTCTGAGAGAATAAGTTATTTTTATGGTTAAAGGAGTATTTATGTTAAAGGAGTAGGGAGACAATGAGGGATAAATAAATTATTTGATGTTTGCGAAAGAATTATAATATTTTTGGAATCTGATTGATTTGTAAAAAGTTATTCGCTTTTTCAAACAGGGTTTACGTAAACATAGTGAATATAGCAAACGCGCCCTTAGAACTACAAAAATAGTACAGTTTTGATCGCCCAAAATTACTGTAGTTTACCCGATGTTGCCTACATCTGGTTATAACTTTGTCTTAGTCTTACTATAATACTAAGCAGTGGATAGTAAGAGAATATGGTGATACGAAACGTATAGCATAAACACATTTAAAAAAAATGTTTTTTTTTATATTAAGTATCGCTAAATAAGTCCCTCTATTTTTTTAACACAATTACGTGACTAGACGTAACGCAAGACATGCGGCTGATGGTAAGCGCTACGCTTACCCATGGCAGTTGTAGTTTCACCCAGAGCTTACAACTTTCGTTTTGCGTAGTACTGCACTGTGCTCGTTACCCCGAGACATTGAATTTGAGTCTTTCCGCCAGTAATTTCACATGCTGCAGTGCTCTACACAATAATTCTTGCGCATTACTGTTATGTGGTACCAACCAAGACAGCCTCTTGCAATTTGCATCCCGATGGCGGAGGGGATATTAAATACTACTATTCTTAAATTAGCCCCATACTACCGTGAGGATCCAACCTCCTTGATTAAGCTCCTGTGTCGTATATGGCAAGCCAAGTAGATATGTTAAGTGGGCTACAATCCAGTGTCTATACTACAAAATAAAGTTAATTGAATTATACATAGGTTATGTGCATTGAATAGTGCAATTTACTATAAATATGTATGCCAACATGTATGTATCGATAATACGTGCAGCAACTATGAAATAGTCGTGTTGTATTCCCTTGTGATACCGGCAGTATATCGATGGCAATCAAATAAAAGCAACATGTATCGTTAATAATAAGTGCAGAAAATTTACGTATTATGAATTTTCAATATATATTTTTATTATAATTATAATTAAATAAGGATAATTGTATACTTATTTCACGATTCATCAGGTTTTTTTTGTTGCTTGAGTCAGTTTGACGTGTTTTTCATTTTAATTTTAGCTTAGATTATTTACACAGTACAAAGTTATTAAATTGATAGAAACAGTATTATAAAGACAAAATATTCGAGATTTATTAAGTGGACTTGACCAAGAGAAAGTGTAAAATCTTCTTAATACAAATAATCGTGGGTGAGTATATTAACAAACTACAACGTCATTTGTTTCACGGATGTTGTCAAAGATGCAACGGTGTTTGCTCTTAGAGAATCGCACGGCAGGCTCTGGGATTTTATAGAAACACCAGTTCTTACTCCGTAAGAGGACAGCGTGTACTTTAAAACCCCTGTCGATAAGCCAATGAAGCCCGATTGTCTGAGCTAATCTACTCTAAAAGTGAGGAATGGAAAAATAAAAGATATAGCTCAGAACAACCAGTATATTAAAAAAAGTAGAGACGCCTCAGTTCGTGAATTCAGAACAGGTGCGAGCGTGATTATGCTATCCCAGTGGGATTTAACTGAGGCCGCGGTGGCAGGAGAAGCCGCATGGTAGTCAGGCGCTGAAGCTGGCTGTAGACTTCTGGTGAGTAGTGTTGCGCTCGGGGCTCAAGCACTGGGCAGCGTATACAGCCGATTTATTGTTTTAGTGTGTAGCACCAATCCGGTTACGTACTTCCACACCATGGGTGAAAATCATTGAACAATAGTTTTTTATTAATTTTTCATCACTACATATGGAATGCGATATATTCTTTTATTATATAGTTTTTAAAGTACTGACGCCTGCTTACCAAGATCAAGTATTGCAATTTTAGGACGGAAGACGCGGGTTTGAATCCCCTCCAAGGATGTGTCATTTATCTATCTTAATTGCCATGTTTGGAATCTTCACATACACTTCACAGGCTTCTAATTGTTTTTATAGATAAATAACGTGTCAACACTAGCTTATATCGCATTTAAAAATATATTAAACTAAAACTTATAACTTAGATTTTCAAGGTTTAAGTATTTACATATTAATCTATATATATATTCTTAAGAGTTGTGACGTTAAATGATGTTAATTAACACTCTTGCAAAGGTCCAAGACCACTTACTCCAGAGCTTATGCTGCACCTAGCGTATCAGCAGACTATAAGCACCTAAAAATAAGACACAAAAAATAAAAGTGTTCATATAAAACTCTTTGAAAGTCACAAGGTTGTCCCAAATTTGAAATTGTCGCCTAATTATGGCTAAGGCTAGAAAAGCTATGCGTTTAAAAAAAATAAATGAAACACATTAATTGATTTCATTCCTTTTTAATTAACCCCATTATCGGTTTTTCAAAGTTCCAAAGTCAGCCACCAGCACCCGGTGATTAAAACCATACATGCCACAACACTAAACTTAATCTCTAAAAATATACCCTTAACAAAACGAAATTGAAGACAAAATCTTTCTAAGTCCCAAGGTCACCCATCACAAATGTTAAGTTCTGCCTATATATCGTTAAGGATAGAAAAGCTATGCGTGTGAATCACATAAACTGCTTTCATCCCATTGTTACATGATGATACATTATTAACCGACTTCAAAAAAGGAAAGGTTTCTCAACTCGACCGCATATAATTTTTTTATGTGTTCGTGGATAACTTCGTGCTTTATAAACCGATTTTGATGAGATACACTTCCGAGGTAGTCCCATATAAATTTCATCAAATTCAATCAAGCAGTTTTTGAGTTACTTGATTTATCATTGACGGTGTATCCCGTAAGCAGCAAGGTCACTAAAAAGGGTGGAAATTTTTTTTTTACAATAAATAGAACCGACTTCTACACTAAAAAGTGTGAAATAACTTGTCGGAGTCTAGTAGGTTCAATTTTTTTTTTTTTTTGTTATATAATCTTACGTAATCTTACGTTTACAATCACGCGGGCGTCCCGAACACTCCTTGAAAAAGACCACCAAATGTGATCGAAACTATAGTCGAACCTATCCGATAAATATTACGTGGGTAATCCCGTATTTCTAATTAAAAATGATATATTATATTAGGTACGGCTTTTAAGATCAAAAGTCGTATTACGGCTTTTAAAATCAAAACTAATGGCACCCGACGACTCCAACTATACATGCTACAACGCCAAATCTTTAAAAAGTATAGTATTAAAGTAGAACACTACCTCCATAGTCAGTATAGGAATCTTAAGAGACGGCCTCTTGTGGACTCTTGTCTTGGTAGGTACCACCGCAGTGCCAGATATTCTGCCGCGAAGCAATAGTACGCAAGTATTACTGTATAAGGGTGTGAACGGCACTGTATAGTAAGTAAAATTGCTGGATAATAGAGACTTAATAGCCAATGTCTATAGCGTTAACGAGAGCAGTGCAGTGCCACGCAAAACTGCAGTTGTAAGCTCTGGTCAGCAGTGCAACTGTCATGGGCGTAATTGGCCATCTTCTCACATAATAGCACGTTTTTAATTTATTTAAGAATCAACAAACAGTACACTACAGAAGTACAGGATTAAAGCAGTATAGATAAAAACAGTTAATAGCTGGTGTACCAGCATCGTTGACCACAGCATAAAAACTGAAGCGAAACTCTTTCAAAGTCCCAAGGTCACTCGCCCCATAGCTGCACCCATTTATTGTTATAGGCTAGAACAGCCGTATATGTGATGTCACTGATGAGCTTACTGCAGCTAAAGGCTATATAAGCACTTTCACTACGCGAGCGCGCGAGTCTTGGGATGAGATGCGCCACGCACTCTGACCCCAGCGAGCGCGCGAAACGGACATTTAATAGTCAAATATTTGAAGTTTGATTTTTTTGTGTGAGTGCCGTGTGTCGTGACTTTTTCTTTTTGTGCCAGGTGAGTGAATTTTATTAATATATTTAGTTTAATTTTATGATTTAGGTCAAAGTGCAGACCGATCTGTGACATCTCTATTGCATTGACTAAAATATTATTTACATTACATACAGTATTCAAAAACATAAAAGGTAAATTACTAGCAGTTATTGAACATACTGGAACAGAAAAAAAATATGCATTGCTCATTAAGTTTAATGTGCGTATAAAATTTGATAACATCTGCATCGTATTTCGGAAGCAACTTCCGCACTTAACAATGTTATTACTCTCCCTACCTACGCATGCTACCGACTTTAACAAGTCACGTAAAAAACCCGTACATTAGTTAATAAAAAACGCTACAAAAAATATAATCTTTAATATAACATATCCGCGAGACTATTATGCATCTTATAAAACTAAATTAATTATATATTTTATTTCATAAATGTCAATATACATAGATAAGTTACTAATTACATAAATTAACAAACACAACAGTCAAAAAATAAAATCAATTAAATAACTCACCCCGTACTGTACCCGGTGCAAAGGTGTCCATGACGCTGGCTGCATTTCCGCACTGGATGGCTATGGCTAACCTTTGCACCAGGAACGAGCCAGAGCGGGAGTCACCGGTTTTCTCCTTTATCCTCTGTCCTATCTCACTTACCAATTTCTTGGCCTCCGCGCCCCAACAGCCCATGGTCTCCACGGCAAAAGGCATAAAAAAGTAATGTGCATCTAATGCCGCGTACTTCAGCCTCTTTTTATCGGCTGCGTCCTCCGCAGCAGCTGCCGGAGAGTGGACAGTGCGACCCAGGTGACTAGGACCGACAGTGCTAACACAGGTTGCGTCCCAAATTAGGCACCTGCCGTTTTTCCACGGCACCAGGGTCATATATAATAATATTATATATTAAATATTATAAATAATTAAGGCCTTACTTACAAACGCTGCTTAAATTTAAATAACGTCACTTAGTACGGTGCAGAACATTTTCCTTTACGCAGTACTAAATAACGTCATTTAAAGTTAAACAGTGTTTATAGTAAAGCCCTAAATATTCCACGACCATGTATTTTAGCGCATACAAAAGACTTCAACGCGTTCTCTGATACGTTAAAGTACAAATAAGGAAATCCTTACTTCGATGATTATCGTTTCAATTATTACATCTGGTAATTACTACATCATTGGTGATTGTCTGAATCTTCTTAAAATTTTCAAAATGATTATTATTTTTACTATCACACATGAACACGCGAATTTTTTCAATATCGGTCTTTTTCAGTAGTGTCTATTAAGTGGCCAAATAATAGTAAGCAAATAGAATTTATAATAAAATCAAAAGAAATAACATAGAAAAAGGTATACAGTTACAGAAAAGCGAATTTAAAACCAAAGCTATTTTTAAGACCTAATTTGACCTAAGTACCTTAATCCTTTGAGTACCATTGACGTTAATGTACGTGCGTTTCATTCATAGCAATGTATGTTATAATCACTTTTAAGTTAATATTAAACTATTAATGGGTCCTTGTGCACGTGTAAAATTTAAATATTGAACATGTTTATAGTAACTTATAAAAAAAAATCATATATATTATAAAACACACGTCGTTTTTGGTAATATTTGGCCAGATTACATTTCAATGTAAATTAATTTCCGTATTTTATTACAAAGCAGTATTTGAAATATTTCAATGGTGTGAACGTTTCTATTGCTACATTGATAATTACGAAGTTAAGGTTGGCAGTACCGGAAAATATATGGCATTAGAATTATCCTAAAGTCCATATTGTCACGGAGAACATGAAAGAGGTTAACTAAGATAAAAAATTAGTGTAACTCATTATTTCATTGATCTACGAAATGAGAAAACTTAAATTCTGAAATATTTCCATCCCAACGATTTTAATATTTTCAAATCGTTCATGTTAAATCGTGAGGCAGGTAGTAAATCTTATTTCTTTATATATATTTTAAAAATGTTCTTTCCGCTATGATCAAACTGTAAAAATACCACCTTGTGATACCATTTCATCAATAGCATGATCTCAAGTTGTTCTATTTCTATGGTTATACTGGACACACTTGGTGATGCGATAATACATTATTTTATTAAGATATCTTGACACCTATTATAAAATGAAGGGTTAAAAATAGATAAGAAGATCTGTACTATATATTCATCATCCTTATTATTATCATCATACTCACTTCTAGCTGCAAGCTTCTTCTATTGGACGTTCTTTTTCTACTGGCTTCCAAAAAGGAGGCGGTACTCAATTCGACTGTTTTTTTATGTTTGTTACCTCATTACTTTCGACTGGGTGCCTAATAACAAATATTATTTAAAGAATGTAAATCCGTTATTAGCTTTATATTATATAAGTAAGTACCTAACAAATTGTAAAAAAAATTCAGAGCTGTGGATTGTGTTAAATAAATAAAATAAAATAAAATAAAGCTGGTGCTTCCCGTGTGGTCCCATTTAAATTTTATCAAATACAGTACTTATTGAGTTACACTCCAATAACTGAATATAATGGAAGTCGGTATTAAATTTTTCAAAGTGTACTTGTTTTAAGAAACTCGTATCTTGACACCTATTATAAAATGAAGGGTTTAAAGTTAGATGAGAAGATCTGTACCTACCATATATTTATCATCCTTATTATTTTCATCATATTCACTTCTGGCTGCAAGCTTCTTTTATTGGACGTTATTTTTTTTATTTAGCCTTCTTTTTAATATTATAGGTATAAA
The DNA here is from genome assembly GCA_917880725.1 of Selenia dentaria. Lineage (NCBI taxonomy): Eukaryota > Metazoa > Arthropoda > Insecta > Lepidoptera > Geometridae > Selenia > Selenia dentaria. The sequence continues at coordinate 16,868,554 of OU862885.1, forward strand.
TTAATTAAACATACAGAACATCTGAACCGCCGGAGGTTCCGTGTCTGATAGTCTACTTAATATTTAAAGATGGCCACCAAATTCAGAACACGTATAGCGAATACTGGTTAATGCATCTTGACATTTCAATAATGAATAAACAATATGGCTGGCTATTTTAGGTATAACTGAATCGACTCATTACACACAGTTCAAAATGGTAAATCTTAAATTATTTCAATTAAAACTCTACAAGCTAATAAAAATACGTTAGCTACTTCTTCTTAGTCGGGCACTCTTGGCAGAGTGGTCGTGGTTGGTAAGATGGTGGCACACGGTAGGTCTTCAACGTGGTCAGTCTTCCCGGCGGTGGTGATTACAGATTTTGCGATTTTTTTTCTATTTTACTCATTTTGGTGACGTTAGCTACATACAGTAATAAAACTTCAAGAATCGAACGTTATAGATGGTCTACAGTGAGTCCAAATATTATAGACTATTATTTAGCTGCCAACATGATTCAATATAATGCTTGCAATATTTCAGTTAAGCTGCAGTGGGCCGAGCACGAAAATCTGTTTAAGTGTAACGTAATCGCATCGTTTACGTATTTAGTACAAACTGTCATTTGTCTATTACAATTATGGCACAGATAAGTCATAGTTTGTACTAAATACGTAAACGATGCGATTACGTTACACTTAAGCAGATTTTAGTGCTCGGCTCACTGGACTGATATATAAACCTAAGCAAAAAAGCAGGATTATTGTATTATTATGTTTAAATGTATAGTAGAGTTAGACCGACGCGAGTGCTTTTTGTTTATTATATTAAAAATAGTTTTATTCATTGAGTATGGCGATCTACGGAACATTCTAATACTGTTCAAGTATTTACATATTTTTAGGTATAATACACTGAAAGTTGGTATATCACATACTCGTATTATAAATGTGAAATTGTAGAGTTTGTGTGAGTGTCTGTCGTTTTACAGCTGCATAACCGTAGAAGGCATCATGACACAATTTTAAGGAAAGATAAAATAAAGACCCTTTAAAACTTAAAGTTAATCATTAACTTGAGGTTCAATTAACACGAAAGAAGTACTTAAAGTCCTTACTGCTTATCCCAATAGTGTGACAATAATATGCCGATACGCCGAAAGGTGAATATTAAGAAGACCCATAGAGTCGACTTAAAAGCATCTTGCGCCATCGTTTGCTAGTAAAATCACTTAGTCAATTGCTTGAGAGTAATTTAATATGGAGGTTTGCAATTTAGGACTTATTGAAAATGATTTTACCGTTGATAAGATTAACCAAATGTTACTAGAATGTACGAGTATATAATATTGAGACTTGTCGCGCGCTAGCTGACCATAACACCAGCCAATCTATAATATTTGGCGTTATGTCAAAAGGGCGAGAAAAGTCATATATTAAGTATATAACACAAAAGTTCAAGCATATAAGTAATACAATTTAAATAAGTAAACGGTTATCTGAATCTTTTTATTCGCAATAATAACATTTATGTAGAAACTTTGAGAACACTTGTGAAGCATAAACATCAAAATTGATTATTTAAATTAAAAGAAAAATGTTTTCGTGCCGGAGTTGTCTTCTTACTTTTGAGTTTCGACCATGGAACCAATTATATCTCTAAATTATAAATTTTAGTTTAAAACTAGCACGCATTGCCAGTCTTGAAAATCATATAGGAATAAACCTTTACGCACATTTCTGCATCATTGCTAATCTTCAATACTACACTTTCCATCAAATAAATAAACCAAAAGCAGAGGAATTATCAAATAGCAACTAAAGGAGTTTAACTATACAGTTTTTATGTCGTGCTAAGGGGCGAGTTTATTGCCATCTGATCTCTTACTCGGCTTCTACGATATCCATGTATGTTGATTTATAAATTATGAATGATTATAGTAAAATAAATTATTTTCTCTGAGCACGAGAATTTCAAGCCGAGCCAGTAATTTATTATAGTAGGATAGTTAAAAAAATATTACCATATTTGGTATATGCATAATAAATGACGTTTTCTCAACCTTTGCCAGGAGCGGTATAGACGTCTAACTTTCCGTTGAGTTCAAGGTGAACAACGAAAGCTTTCGACTTAGAAATCCTAAGTAACCACAAGTTGTCTATACCTACGTTTACATAAACATTATCACATAACTATATGAAACTTGTTTTAACGACATTGATCGTACTGTTCATTTAATTAGGTAGTAGTTAATTAATTAATTTATCCTGTTGTAAAGCTTTAGTTTATGTTGTGGGCATCCTTTCAGTACAATCTTGTTGTTCGATTCGTCAACGTTGTGGATCAGCCGTGTGATTCTCTAAGAGCAAACATCGTTGCATCCTTGGCAACATCCGTGAAACAAATGAAGAGATGACAAGAAACGTTGGAAAAACATCAACATACATATGTACAAGGGCGATATCTCATAAAGTATTTGACATCGGTGAGCATGTCAACGAGCTCGGCAGCTCAAAATTTACCGGGGCAAGTTGAAACAAAAATATAGGCTTTATATTTAAGAGAAGCATCAAAGTATAATAAATGCAGTTGCGATGAGAGCTTTACCGAAGTGTCTGTGGTCTGAATTTGAGAGACATAGTTAAGAACAGCGTTATAGGAGAGCGGTGTGGAGTGAATGAAGATGTAGTGACTAGAGTTGAGAAAGGCATGCTTAGATGGTTTGGGCATGTATAAAGGATGGATGAGAGAAGACTGACAAAACAAGTGTAAAAGGCGTGGATGGAGTGAATGAAAGACCTCGGAGAATGTATTCCAATCAAATTGGAGATGTTCTGCAGAAAGGCGAGGTCAAGGGTACGCGGAACCGACGATTCTGTAGAAAGAATGTGATGCGAGTGGATGAAGCAAAAGAGGTATGTCAGGATCGTAGCAAGCGGAAATCTGTGATCTCTGTCTACCCCCTGCGAAACGAGCGTGTCGCTGTGTATGTATTATGAATGAATAGGTATATGTATTATGCTCTTATACATTGAAAGAACACCGGTCGAGTAATAACGACTACAAGATAGACGTGCTTCCTATAAAGCGCACAACTTGGTCAAATGATCATTCGGTTTATTTAAAAAATAAAAAGATTCCGACGGATTGAGAATCTCTTCCTTTTCTAGAAGCAGAATAAAAAAAAAATATAAATTTATTCGTTAGATTTTCTGTGAACCTAGGCTTTGCTTTAACACCTAACGCATCCTGTTTTCCCTTAGAACGATTAAACAATCTTAAAAGCTTACAAATAAAATTACAGTTTTGTAATATATACATTAATATGTATTTCTAGGGCGTGACATAGCGAGCATATTCAAGAACTGAGTACTCAAGGTGTAGCAAGACCTTTGATTTAACATAGACATATCTTTGAGTATAATTTACCATAAACTAAGATTACCACGTTTATAACATACCGATAGAATTAGTAGCGTCTCATTAAATACAACTATTTATAACACCTGATACTACATACCCATATTCTAGTTCTATACTATCTACTGTATGCATTACTAATTGCTTGAGAAAAATCTATTGTTTGACTACAGTCATGAATTCCTACTCACGCATTTTGAGCTAAAAACGGACAAGAGTTATTAAGTGTTGAATGTGACAGTAACAAATTACACGTGTCATTTAGTTATGATTAATTTATTGATAAAATAATGTATTTCGTATATGTGTTAATGTACAGAATTGACTTTAATATTTAAGATGTTTTACAAGAGCTTATCGAGGTTCACTAAAGTAACAGTAACAAAATTAACGTCAGTTTATATATTATTATACTAGCGACTGCCCGCAACTTCGTTCGCGTAGTAGGCTCAGCTTTCGGCCTCGCCATAACCTCGTATATTTCTTGTTTTTTTTTACTGTAAGAACCTTCTGCAAAGTATTAGAAACATTAAAAAAGATGAATTAAATTGGTAAAGCCGTTCTCATGTAAAGAGTAGAGTTAAGTATATATATACTAGCGACTGCCCGCAACTTCGTTCGCTTAGTAGGCTCGGTCTTCGGTTCGTCATAACCACCCGTCTTTTTTTGGCTTTTCTTTCATAAAAACCTTCTGACAATAATTATTGTTCCATCCGTTCTCAAGTTATAGCTTGACCAGGAGAAACAGGGGTTCATTTTTATATATTTAGATAGATATTAGTAATACATTATGAGTCTGAACGTTTATTATTATACTCAATTAAAATTCTTGTGAATTTGGTACCATGTTTATCTAATATTGCAACCTAATTTACTCATAATTAGCCAATTTAATCCACTTCAGCATGCCGAAGGCCCATTACCAGGGAAACAAGATAGGCATAGATATGCTTAAAACCCAGGTCGAATATGCCAGTTTTTTATGCGAGTAAAGTCAGTTTTGAAACAAAATAAATATGTGTCAAACTCACAATAAATTAAAAATTAAAATAATCATAAAGTAAAAATATTATCCGTATCACCATTTTATATCGCATCGAAATAAGACAGTATATATAATATGCAGCCAAAAATCGTCTAGGTAATAAAAATAACTAAAATCTATTGTTATGTCAAAAATAATGTCCATGTCAACGAATATTTTAAAGATTGTCATAAAATTGAATGTGTATGAGTGGTTTCATCACTACACGGGTCAAGAACAACACAGTCCTTAAATCTCAGAATCAAATTACATTTCTGACCTGAATTAAGCCTGATGTATGCAGTAACTATATACAGGCTGGAAACTTTAAATCTCAGTGCATGTTTTTTATTGTAAGAGATAATTAAAATCTTAATACTGGTAAACTACTTAGGTACATACGCCTGTTCAATAGAAGGCTATGAATATTTATTAAGAATGATTTAACTTGAATAATAATAATTAGAAGTTTTACAAATTAAATCACTCGTGGCAATAATAAAAAAAAACAATCAGAGATGGGACTGAAGTTAGCAAGTGCCGTAGTCTCATCCATAACCATCTATTTTCCTTACATGTATAAGTTCATATCAATAGCCTTGTTGCTTAACCCATTTTTATAATAGATAATCCATGTCACCGTCATCCCAAATTCTGTGTTTTTATACTACTTTGTATTTTTTATACCAAAACAGGCCTATAAGTGTTGGCTACAGCCCCACTTATGTCTTTGTAAAGGACTAAACGAAATCAGTGATAAAAATTGTATAAAGGGAATAATAATTAAGAAAATGGATAAAAATCACAAAAACACTTTAAGGCCTAATTAATTTTATTTATAATTTATATGTCAAAATAAAATCTAAAATTATATTGCTAAACATATGAGCGAGACAGAATTACGTTTCAAAATTGTTTATCGCTAATCATATTAGAAGAATGTCGTTTATGACGATCAAAATGTATGGGAACAATAAAATGGTTTTTATTTAATATTTATTTTTCATTTGCGGTATAGTTAAATCACAACAATTTATTACATTATTTATAATTATAACAAAAGAAAACATCTGCAGACACTCGATGTTTTCATCCTGTATATAATAGCGATGTTGTTTGTTTGTATGTGTGGTCATTGTTAGCTCAAGATGTATGTATGAGATATGTTTGAAAAGATCTAGCACGCGATGTATAAATCCGCATAATGGGCAGAGCTACTGAACGATCACTCATTCCTGTCATTCCTCACTTACCACACTAGTCTTCAATCATACCAGTTTATTGTAAAGTATGTAGTGTATAGTTTAATATCCAGACAGTTAGTATTCACACTCACACATCAGGAAAAGTTTGTGATCATAAGCTGATATAATTTTTTAAATTGAACTTAATCATTATTGAAATGTTTATATTCAATATAATATAACTCCTTCCCTGGCTTGAACACATGTGGTGATCCTTTTGGGCATGCTGAGAATCAAGTTATCCAGCAATACTCGGGGTAACCTGTCACATTCTTGAATAGCTGCTTCCCTGAGCTCTGGCACTGTCTGGGGACGTGGCTGACGGTTTCAAACAGCTCCCTTAAGAGCATCCCACGCGTGCTCTATTGGGTTTAAATCAGGCGAGCCGGCAGCAGGCCAATGTAACCTTGTGATGTCGTATTTTCGAAGAGCATTGACTCGTTGAGCTCGATAAGTGGGAGCATTATCATCGACCAGTACAAATATAGTAGCCCATGGTTTACTTGGAATGGTGTGAAAATTCCATCAATAGCAACTAAAAAGACGAAGAAACCATAACTCATGTAGGCATTTTATATTCGTTGCTCCTTATTTATACAAAACTTTCTTTAAGTGTCCCATAAACTCTAACGAGGAATCTAAAAGAGCAAATAATTATACACTTAAACAACGAGTTGTTTTCTTTTCTCGTCTTGAATTGGCTTAATACATTTAATTATGACGAAACAGAGTAATTATTAACTCCTATTTTATAATATTACTGCATATTATTCACTTACTTACCCATACTCGTGGATACACTCTACTACAAACACACACATATACACATCACACACAATACTCATACACATACACATGCGCGCTAGTAAGCTTCTACTTATTGTATAATGTGCCTACTGCTTAACACTAAAATAAAAATACTTATGTTTATAGAGAACGCAAAAATATTAAGATATAGGTCGAATCTTAGACAACAACATGGGGAGACACTGCCTCTCATGATACAGGTTCATATCCTAGTATGGGAGGCAATGTTCCACTGAGTTTTGTAACATATTATTATTGCACAATAAACGTATTATTATTATTATTATTATTATTTCTTTAATTCAAAACAAAATCTCGGATTTCATCCGGTCCTTTACATATGCATAAGTGGGGCTGTAGCCAACACTTAGTGGCCTGTTTGGTATAAAAATACAAAGGAGAATAAAAAACAGAAAAAAATGTTGGATGAAGGGTAACATGGTACTTATAACTATTACAAATATAGGTAAAATGGCCAGGCTATTGATATGAATTTATTAGTGATTATACTACGTCACCTGCCAATTTTAGTCTCATGTTAAAATATTTAGGCAGGTGGTGACTTGCCATCCACTAAACGGGCCCCCAATAAAGGCCACCATGAGTGGTGACAAAAGGGGCAACGTTGGTGTGGATGGCTAAAGGGTGTCGAGAGGTGTGCTGCGGTTTCACTAAAGCGCTACTACTTTATTATTATTATATAATCTACCGTACATAACAAAAAAAACCTTTCGATTTTCCAAAGTGATTTTTGATGTGTGTTATTTATGTGGTAGATGGTATTTAAGTTTAATGTTTACAAATCCAATATTTTTATGACAAGCTGTGACGACCGAATCACACTAGCTCATAACAATCCAGTGCAGTTCAGAATTTTAAACTATAATAGTTCAAACCCCTGCATAGCAATGCTTGTCACCCTGATATATAGCCGATATTAAATCTCTTGCCCTGTAATTTCACTGGAAAGATTGCCCTTCAAACTGAAACAGTAATATTGCACACTACTGCTTCATGGCTGAATAACTGGCAAAGATGTGGTTTACAGGCAGACTCTGCAAAGTATTACCACTACACAATTGTAGACGTCATGTTCATTTCATCATCGTTTTCATTTCACTTTCATTGTGTCGATCACTTAAGATCCTCATCTTATGATACTTTTTCTAGATATAGTGTAGTAGTATAATTGTATACGATCTTTAGCAAGTTTTACTTTTCAATGGTCATGAATTTCGGACAACTACTAAAGCAAAAATGTTAAACGTTTGTTTAGAGCGAAAACTTTGCACAATTCTTCACCGAATCACAATAGTTTGATATGATTACTTTTTGTTTTGACCACTATCTCACTGGATAGTCAGTGCTGATGCATTCGAAAGTGGCATCACACTGGACCTGAAATAGCGGATGCCTCTCAAGGACAGCTGGAACACACAGTTAGGCTTAGCCACGGATTCATCTCTCACGTACGCCCTTCGCGAAATCAAAAAGACAACTGATTTGAAAACTGCAATTGCAACATATTATGCGAATGCCCATTCAAGAATAAGTTATGGTATCGTGCTATGGGGTAACAGCAACGCTGCGAGCGATATATTCATAATGCAGAAAAAATTCATCCGGATTTTAGCAAACATAGAACAGCTCGATAGTTGCAAACCATATTTTATAAAATTAAAAATTTTAACCATGGCTTCGGTATATATTTTCGAAATTTGTAAGTTTGTACGCAATAACCCTCATTTATATAAAGCTCGCCAAGACATAAAAACTCACATTACACTTCGACATTGGAACCAGTTATTGTTACCCAAATCCCGGCTGCAGACGCACTCGTCTAGTACGTTACCGATGTCAGTAATTATATACGACAAAATACAAAACCAACTTGATTGTGAACAAAATGACAAAATATTTATGGCTAAACTAAAACTATTTCTACAAAACAAATCATATTACTCAATAGACGAATTTTTGAAAGATAAATAATATAATTACGATATAATTAACTATTGATATTTAAATTATTTCTACCAATATGTTACAAATTAATTTATATTTATATAACCATAATTGCGTCTTCCTCTCTTCTAACTTTGCGGTGCCCGACATATAAGACTTTATGTACATTTTTTTTTAACACCTTTACAATGTATATGGAAGCAATAAAATATCTGAATCTGAATCTGAATCTGATTTTCATAGTTGATGGTGGTAGCTAGACAGGCGGACACAGAACTGCCCTTCGCAAGATATTTCTAGTTAATGCTTTTATCTATATAATGTTAAAATACCAATTAGAATTATGATAAACAAGATTATAAGATAATTTCAAATACATTCCTAGTTCTAACCTATACGTATTACGATTCTGTTGATTACACAGTCTAGTTTCTGTCGTCACAAACAAATTTCGGAAATGTGTTAGTAACAATTTCCGAATACCCTCGCAACAAAACAATGCTGCAACAAAGTACCGTGTAAACAGCAGTTTCACAGATTTTCTCTAATGTTATACAACAAGTTGTACTACAATGGATTTTGCATACATATTTCATGTTGTATGCCTCGAGGCTGCGACGGTGGCACACAATCATGTCTAACTTGTCAGTCGATTGATAGAGGCTTTGATTTATGACTCTTCCTTTAAGATTTGTAAATGGTACAATCACTACAGTCAGATGAATCAGTCAAAAGTAATCAGAATATGCTATGAAGACTATTATTTCTTCGTAGAGAATATGGTACGTATATATGTATAAAAAGTAAACAATCTTTGAAAATTTTTAGAAGCAACACATTAACTAAAGCTTTTTCAACATCGTTCGACTATTTCACATTGAGTAAAGAAAGTGCTCTTTAAAAAGTGTATGAGTTTTTTTTAAATGTTTTATTGGAATACTTCCTGCTCTCCGCGGTTTCACCTGTGCGGTGATGGATGATGATGATGATGAGTAATCTTATATAAGCCTATGTTACTCAGGGTAAATGAAGCTTTCCAATGCTGAAAGAATTTTTTAAATAGGTATTATACTTTTTTTATAGATACTTTTTGAACCAATTTGTTACAAACATACTTACATACAAATCTTTCCCCTTTATAAACAGGTTAGCTAAATACGAGATTGCTTTACCATACTATGATTTATGAACGTCATTTCATTTCTATGTATGTTAACTGTCTCTATATATTAAAATCAGATATACATAATTCGTTCCCTATAGCATGATGCTATGTAATGCTCACTGCAGTACTTATATAGATACTTACATAGATGAGTAACACTATCAGGATACTATCATGATTAAATGATACAAAGAAAATACTAAAACTAGGTGTACCAATGGGCCGGCCTTATCGCTCAGAGTGAATTCTACCGACCTATCATTTACAATGGAGTATCAAAATCACATTGACTCTAACATTACAAAGTTACAGTCAAAGTGATACATCTAAGGTAAAATCGTTAGAGATAACCGTAGTTTTTTTAAAGCATTACTAAATAAAAAATATTTGTTTTATACTTAAACCTTTCTCTAGAGATTTAGTAATATAGTAAGTAAACAGAAAAATATATATATATAAAAACAAGATTGACCATCTCACACGGCACATTAGGATAAGTTGACCTTATTAGTACGGGATAGATGACCAGTGCTGGACTTGCCTTTTCCCGTCCCTTTTCCAATAATTACTTCTCGCTTCAAGTATTTTTCTTGTTCTGAACACATTTAGAGCACATGTCATTAAATTCAGTACAATTTTGATATACCCACAGATTTCTAAGTCTTCGGCAGGCGATGTGTCGCATGATATTGGTTTTCCCTTGTGGACAATAGAGGGATAAACAATACATCAATTTCTTCGCAAAAACAGTTGCAACCAATCATAACCCGCTTTTTACTTGTTTTTATTAAATTTGCGATTTATTTTAAGCTGTTCAGCAAACTGGTAGGCTATCACTCTCACGCTGCTGCCTATAATGGACGTACCTGGATGTATCTAGAAACGATTTCGACTGGCCATCTCTTCCGAACCGCTATATCTCCCGTACGGCCATCTCTCCCGCACGGCCATCTCTATCGAATTCACCCTACAATATAAATACATGTACTAAGATTGAAACAAAATAAACTAATAATATATATATATATATATATATATATATTTGCACATGCATGTAACAAATTTTATTAATATACTACATAGATACTTACTCTAACATTTGACCTATTTTTGGTACATAATGCTAAAGTATTTCTCGATAATTGCATGCTCAGTACATACCACGGAGTTGATGACGCACTACACAACACACTGCCAAGACATGCACTGTTACGTCATAAAAATGCTAATCTCGGACCACGTGAAGACGGTATGAAATTAGCAATTGTAATGTTATTTTTTAACCTGCCAGTTACTGGGCTGTATACGGTCATACTTTCGCTTTGGCAATCATTTATCTTTGTGAATGGTGTATTGACTCGTTCCTTATACTACTTGTATGTAATACCGCATAAATAGAGTTTATAATTGTAGTTTTTAAAAGATACCTTAAATCACAGGCCGTAGATCAAACTATTTGCGAAAACGTATTTGTATCGAAAGCGCCCGTCACGCTTCGGGGTACAAACTATGAGTTATCTGTGTGACAGTTGCCCTACCTAGATATATGAGAGTTTGTACTGCCGTGTGATTCTCTAATGATTCGTCGATGCGCTCGTCGGCGAGCTCACTGATGTCAAATACTTTGAGAAATCGCCCTTGTACATACGGTTGTTTTTCAAACGTTTCTTCTCATCTCGTCATTTGTTTCACGGATGTTGTCAAAGATGCAACGATGTTTGCTCCTAGATAATCGCACGGCTGTCTTCAGTGAACGACACGTTACACTTCTGCAGTTATTCGTGGTATGCCACCTTAACATTTATCGTCAGGTGCGTTCCGATCAAAGACAAGGGAGAGTAAATTGTCTAATACTTTACCAGAATGTGTGTGAATCTATGTATGAAATGAGATAATCATACTTATATAATTGACTTATTTAAAATAAAATGGCTTGACAAGGCGCTCGACAATTATAAGATCTCAATAATCAGAAAATATCGGCATCCAAGGAAGTTGGTTGTACGTAGAATCATTCTATGATTGAGAATTATTGTTTTGAATGTTTCGACATATATTTTGTATATGGGCTTAATTCACTGTTATTTTATGTGCATACGTTTCATGTGGGCTTTATGCTTTTTTATGCTTGGTTTTTACACTTTTTTAGAAATGCCGAGTGCTATCCGTGGTGTTTTCTTTTTCCAGTTTCCGCGCCATTTACGATTCGCAACCCGACGCGTGGAGAGAATATTGTTTAACTCTTTCTATCTCACGGAGTAATAGATGATATCGAAGTAGATACCTATATATAAAAGAAGCGATAGTGATATAGAAGATATGAGATAACGCAAAATGGCCGTCAAGATAGGAGTCATATATATAGGTATATATGACCCCTATCTAACTATACCAATTGACATACTAGAATCTTGACGTATAAAGCAGCCAAACAGGATAGACTTATTCTGTTTACCAAGATTCTCGAATGTCTCGGCATGTGGCAGTTTTATGGTCCAAATGACCTCTAAGTAGCTTATGTAATTATCGAGAGATTTAGAGCCAGACATAAAAAGACTGTGTGTTTAAGCGCTACTTAAAAGGAATAAGACAGGATTAAATTGTTAAAATATCAAGCCATACGTTTTCAATAGATACAAAAGTACTTATTAAAGAACTTAATGAGATTTGACCGCTTGTTTTATATGAAGAAATCGTCTGTTCTGTCTTAAAATGTCTAAATGTCAAATTTTAAAATGTGGTTGATCTGTATTCTATTCTATTGAATTTTTAATTTCAGTCTGAATACTTCGACATTAGGGTTGGTCACTACATCAACCCGGACAGGGCTCGCGTGATGGATGTTCCAGAGTAGGATCTCCCAGTTGTGGGCTTGTAAATTATGTGCGGGAATGAGGAACAGTCCAACTATATTCACAAATCTGTATGGCGTAGGCTGAAGTAGTAAATTGTGTTTATATATCGATAAATAGTATTTTAGTAAAATTTGGACAATCACCAACTTCATTCATAAAGGATGATTCACCAATGCAGATATTGAAAATAAACTGCTCAATACAAGGCTTAACAAATGTTATTTTACATATTTAAACTAACACTTCTCATATATAAGCATGGCCGATGGGTCGAGTAGGTGATACAATCTTCACAAGCTTAAACAAATCTTTTCATTCCTCGATCGTCATGGCTGCATATTTATCAATTGATTGTAATACAGTGTTATTATCAAACTAACCATTTCCTTTCAATCAGGAAGTCTGGTGCTCAAGACTGCTCCTGATTTCTTTTGCTCATAGGACCAAAACAGTGCTATATTATGTTTTATACACTTTTGGCCTGACGCTCTGGTTGAATATAAGCACTAAAGGTTTTATTTAGGTGAATATATAATAGTAAAATTATAAATAAAGAAAATTGTTAGTTTAATAATAACACCGTATTACAATCAATTGATAAATATGCAGCCATAACGGTTGAGGAATTTATTTTACAAACCCTCAAATCATTATGTACGACTTTCCCAAATCTGAGACTTTGAAGCATAGATGTACCAGTCTAGACCAACAAACTATTAATATTTGTCATTATCATTATTGATAATGACTAATATTAATATTTATTATTAATGATAAATATAAAATAATTTGCACTAAGCATTGGCAGTTTCTTGTACCAGACACACCAATGATTTCTACTTAATTATTCTTCTCCCTTCGGCTCATGTATACCACAAAATATCCGCTGTCCAAATTTAAAACTAAATCTTGAACAATCTCAACTAAATTGGCATAGATACCGAAGCCTTAACGTGATAATAGTTTTGAGTTAGATAGTCTGTCCCATCACTTAAATTGCGACACACAGAAAGTAACAAATAATAAAACGTTCCTCTAATATATATCTAAAAAGCCGTAATACCAAAATTTGAAATTTACCGAATCTCGCACAAAAATTAACACCCACACACAAAATACGGCCAATTGCATAAGCAATAAATCATAGATCTTCAGAAGATGCCATCGTCCGGCGTAGTATGCCAGAGGTCATAGCGAAAGTGTTACGTGTTCGCCATATACGTACTAACTCGTTAACAATCTGTGTAACCCTTATGTAATATAGATGACACGGAATATGATTGTATGACGGGTCAGTGGATATTATAAGGTGGTAAACAGACCTAATTGCGATATTTGTTGATGTTGGTAATGCGAAAGTTTGACAAGTTACGTCGGGGCTATTTCATAGAGCTACCTAACTAACCATGCATATCAGCCGTGCGATTCTCTAATGATCCGTCGACAAGCTCATCGACGAGCTCACGGATGTCAAATCCTTTATAAGATATCGCCCTTGTACATACGGTTGTTTTTTAAACGTTCTTGTCATCTTGTCATTTGTTTCACGTATGTTGTCAAAGATGCAACGATGTTTGCTCTTGAGAATCGCACGGCAGTAGATAAACTATGAAACTGTGTCACCAGACTAGCAAGTTGCATGTCAGATGGAAAGCGTCACGCTTGCCCTTAACAGTTTAGTAAGATTCGAATTTTATACTACAACAGTTCAAAATCCTGAATGACAATGCATTGCGCTCACAGATCACAGAAACAAATTGCGCTCATCACTCTGACAGATGTCAAATTGTTTATGCCTATATATTTACTGGAAACATTGCCTTTACTTAAGCACAGTAATATTTGCACACTACTGTTTAGTGGTTTAATGACTGGCAAAGGTATCAAAATCAAAGTCAAAGTCAAAATCATTAATTCAATTTTGGCATCAAAGACGCACTATGAACGTCAATTTTTCATTATAATGTACTTTAAAGACTCTACCGCCGCGTTCCGAAATATATAGAGCCTACCGAGAAGAAGCAGCAAGAAACTCTGGGCCATTCTTTTTAAATAGATGTTTACAATGTTTCTACTTAGTTACTGCTAATATATCATTTTATGGGTGGAGGAGTGACAGCTTGCCAAAAGTGGAGCATTCCAAGCATCTTTGTCTTCTATGTCTGTCTAATGTCGGACTTTACAATAAGCCTTTTTTTATGAAAACGTTTTTACAGTCAACTTGAATTTTCCCTCGGTGAGCTCAGTTATGTGTTTTGGGATTTTATTGTAAAAACGCACCCAATTTCCTAGGAATGACTTACTAGTCTTCGCAAGTCTAAAGCTAGGTACAGCTATCTTATTTGTATTTCTAGTATTAAAAGTGTGGTGATCACTATTTACCTTGTATTTATGTACATTTTTACGAACATACATTATATTTTCAAATACATATAAGGAAGGCAAAGTTAATACATATATTGATTTCTTTAAATAAATCTCTCAAAGGTTCGCGGAGAGCCATTTCGTATATAGCTCGAATAGCACGTTTTTGTAGGATAAAGATGGTCTCTATATCAGCCGCAGAACCCCATAGCAATATCCCATAGGTTTAAGGTGCTTCTTTAGGCGGATTACCACTACAGATTCTATGTCCTGCAGTAGATGATGACGGCAATGATGAGCACGCTCGGCGCATTTGAATATAAATAGTAGGTGAGTTAGTTTCGATGTTATTCTCTAAGCATTTCAAGTGTGAGAATTATGTATATAAATATATTTTATAATTGACACAATTAAACTTGACACAATTTCATGGATCACTTTGTGTGTGTAAAAAGTCACAAAAGGTGACTAATTATTTAGACAATCTTACACTTTAGAGAGTGATGACAATTTGGTAGCTATATTGACGAAAAACCTAATCAAATAAAAAGCAGCTGATTTTCTTTTTTATCTCATATATTTCTCTTATCCTGCTTGAAGGTTTATTAAGTTACAGACAGTCATGTATAAATATATGATGGTGGAATTTTCCATTACTGTGTGTGTGTGTGTGTGTGTGTGTGTGTGTGTGTGTGTGTGTGTGTGTGTGTGTGTGTGAGTGTGTGCGTGCGTGCGTGCGTGTATTTGACACTTATCTCTAATCTGTTACTGAGGAAAATGTAATAAAAATTCAGTAGCATCATAATCTAAGGTAAGAAGGAATTGTTTTACGACATTCCTACATTTATAGTGAGTTAGCTGGCGAAGGGAGATGGTTTTACTTAACTTATTGTATAAGTAGGGAGCTGCAAATAAGGGGTGTCTACCAGCAAAAACAGTTTGGTGTAGCTTCAGCTTAAATACTCTGTCCTTTCTTCGTTTTGGTTCTGGTGTTGATTTCCTATAATTTGTCGAATGGGCAAGTAGTATATTTTTTAAGATAAGTAATTGACGTACTGTTAACACATTACACTCATTATAAAGTAGTGAGAAATAGCAAATATATTCACGTTTTTGATAGCATAGTAAATAAACAAATCGAATTTAAATTTGCTCCGTACGTAACATGAAAAGTGGGTAAGTATGCCGAGGCGCTGCTTAGACGCATCTTCCGTGAGAATTGCCCTACAACAATACAACTTGTACAGTAGAACAATGAATGATAAAACTTGAATCAACTGAGTCTATGGTTCACGAAACTGTTACTATAACCTGTGTCAAGAAATTGCCATTGATGGTTATTGTGGTATTTGTATTAAAAATGTGTGATAAAAGGCGAATTTACGAACGAAAATAATAGTGACATGAAGTCTGTAGTGTACCTGTTCCAATTATAAAAAGTACAAAAGTACGAATGAACAAAATTATACTATTTTAATTTTAATTAATGAAGCAGGCAGCGGATAATATTTGATATGACCTATTTATGCTGGTAAATTTATTAAGGTTTTAAATGCAATTGAAAATCAAATATCTACGTAATTGCATCGAGAACGTTAAATAAATTCGTAAAAAGTTAATTATACAGCCGATTCTTCATACGTTATTTTCGTTGACCTCTTGCGGCCGCTTGACCTCCGAAAATCTTGAGTACGTCTGAAACTAGAACCACCGTACATAATGCACTTGAAACACTTAATAGAAGCAGTATCTATGTCATACTACTAATATATATTAAAAAAAACTTTTACACACTCATACCCTGCACTAGTAAGTCCTGTGTGTGCGGAAGCCATCCAAAACAACAAACATTTGTGCTCATCTCTAAATGTTTGCCCCGCCAGGGTTCGAATCTGGAATCCCACGCTTCGAAAAGACTACTTCAATATTTACTAACAAGATTGACGTATAAGCGGTGTGTGAACTGATCGGTAGGTGTGTGTCTGTTATATTATATTGTAACGAAAAAATTCTAAAAACTCCTGAACCGATTTTAAAAACTCTTTCACCAATAGAATGCTACATTATCCTGGAGTAACATATGCTATATATTTTGATTCATCATCATCTATCACCACGTGGGCGAAACCGCGGAGCGTAGCGAGTTATCCATAAATAGGATCAACGGGATTGGTCAATATACTTTTCACGCTACGATGGGTCGGTAAAGCCGATCTCCACAAAGCAGTCCAATATTTATACAAATAAACTTTATTTTCAAATTCAAATTTAAATTATTTATTTGTGATACACAGGTAAGACAGGATCTTAAAATAGATTATTGTAGGTACATGCTGTGATCTGCTTTAAGCGTACAAATGTTAAGTAAAAAACCTAGGAGTAAATACCTACTAATAACATAGCGACCAAGTTTGATCATTCTAAAACCATAGATTTTTATATTGTAAGAGTCTTTACATAGTAGAACAGGGAGTCATAGTAAGTAGAGGATAAATTAGGATCTACGTGGGACTAAAAAACATACACGCGTGTGTTGTGATCTAAAGTTCCAAAAGTCGAGACTAATGAACGAAAAACTAAAAATCTCAACAGTATTTTTTCTGACGATGTACAATATAACACTACAATACTGCATACACAAACATACAAAAGTTACAAAATAAGAACGTAAACAAAGTGGTCACACAATTGATGGTATTACCGGTGGTATAGTTATTATTAGAGATTGGTAAAAAAAAATTAAGTTGACAAAGAAAAATAAAAATCTGTCACACCTGTTCTTTTTTGCAACGAAACACAAATGTTGTTTATTATTCCGCAGGCAAAGCCTAAACTAAAACAACGAGATCTTTATAGATTTGCTATCTGCCAAGGTTAAATTACCATCTTTACGTAACCAAGACTTAATTTTATGGATGTTTTATTATTTTAATGTGGTATACGACCGCCAGATTTGACAGCAACCTATTATCGAACCTTTGAAGAATATCAAGAATTCGAAACAAGTATTTGAAAAATTAAATCAGAAAACATGAAATAAGCTTTTACGATACACGTGTATAAAAAAATACATTTCTTTTTATACATTGATTATGTCATTAAAGTCTTTACGTGGACTACATAATTGGTCATTAATACTTTGACATACGCGTATAGAAAATATACTTAAAATCATTTAATTTGGGGCGCGTCTTGATAATTAATCAAGTTTCGAATCAAAATAATATTACCCATCAATAAAACATAGTTATAACATAATCGCAGTAATAAAAAATATATATATGTTTGGATTGGATTTAGGAACTTATAATTTTTTAAAAAACTGTCCAACTACGACTGAGGTCCGTTTTGCGATAATTTTGCTCACAGTGCTATCGTCTACCAAAGCTGGTCCGAGATAAATATCGCGATTTTGACAGCTCGTGGCACTGTAAGCGTGTTGTTAATTCGGACCAAAGTTGTAGCAATAACGAACCATTTGCGCGCGAAAAACAAAAATCATAAAAATATCGTGCATAGTGTGAAGGTTAACTATGTGGTGTGTAGATTAAAAAGAAATAATGGAATGGATGGACCGACTTTTACAACTTTTACATCAAAAAGAAGGGACACTAGTAAATACATTGTAGAAATAAACAAACACCTGTCACTTTTGACAGAACGCTCACGACGATTATGGTGTAGAGCATGGTTCATGTAATCGTCAATATGGCGGCAGTTAAGACGTCATCGATGACGTAGCGTGGGCCATCGTAATCACGCTCACGGTGAAAGGGACCGACTTTTATCGCGCTAATATCGATTATAGCCAATTAGGACCGCAGTGTACGTTTCGCCATGCATTATTTTTATAACGTTATTTTTAACATGAAATCATTATAATGTAACTGCTATTTTATATCAACTGTTATTAATAGCGTTTGGAAGTTTTAGCTCCCACGCATGCGTACTACGAAATAAGATTGTAACTTTGTTGTATTATCTCAAGTTACAAGATAGTTAACAAATGGCTATTGTGAGTTTCTGAAACTGGCTCGAAGTTTTACAATAAGCATTATGGAATAATTACTTACTTTGTAGCAGCTGTTGTATAATGCTTTTTTAGCATACAATTTACGTTACTGGAAACCAAATTTAAAAATAACATGATATTTATTTGATAAGGTTATAATTCGGTTACAACTTGATACGCACCTGTGTTTTTAAATAACATGAAAAATATACTTACTCGTGGTGGTAGTATACAAGGATTATAAAAACAATATCTTTTATGTTTTCACAAAATAAATTACAAAATACAAACATAAAATTATTATTGATAAGGATAAAAATTTGGAGAGTTTAGGCAAAAAGACGTTGATACCTAAGTCTTGTAAAATTACTAATCGTATCAGATAAAAAACACTCTATAATTTAGTAAATCATTTGAAGGAAAAACGCCCAGAATGCGTTCAGTCCCGTTCTTGAAGTCCCGGCTTCCCTGAACTCTGGCACTGTCTGGGGACGTGGCTGACGGTTCCAAACAGCTCGCTTAGAACATCACACGCGTGCACTATATTGGGTTCAAGTCAAGCGAGCCGGTAGGCCAGTCTAACCATGTGATGTCGTATTCTAGGAGAGCAGCATTGACTCGTTGAGCTCGAGGGTGGCGCATTATCATCAACAAGTACAAATTGGTGCCCATGGTTTACTCGGAATGGTCTGACAATTCAATCAATAGCAAATAAAAAGAGGAAGAAATCATAATATAATCTACCGTAACAAAAAAGATTTTGATTTTTCAAACTTTTTTGATGTGTGTATGTAGTGAGACGCCTTACAAATAACTATATTATCGAGGTTAAGTACATCATCATGAAATCATTAAACACAACATAACAAATCTTTAAAAGGTTAAAAATAAAACCATGACCTCAGCGTCCGGTTGAATGGAATCAATTTATATTTAAATCGTTATTTATGACCTTCACGTCAACGCCCATCTCGATGTTAATTTTCCGAAGTTATTCCGCGCTTCGCGTGTGAAGTACAAAATAACGCTTTATGTAATGCCTGTCATGTCGAGAACTGTGTAACCGGTCGGAGAATACGGACATAGAACTTCGCAATAGCTTTTTAGATGAGATAGCTTTCCGTTAAAAGTTTCTACGCGGCTGCATAACAGATAATGCTGTTTTTGTAATAGTATCCGCTTCCTAAACCAAAAAGGTACCAACTTATTAAATACTAGTTGCGCCCCGTGGTTTCACACGCGTGGTGATGGATGATGATGGTGATGAAAAGTATTCTAAGTATGTGTTAATCCAGGGATGCATTGGTACGTAAAGGACGAGTCCGACATAAATTCCCCACACTTAAACAAAAATGGGATGCATCTAACGCCACACTAAATTTCACATGCGGTTTCACCTGCGTGGTTATGGATGATGATGATAAAAGTTACTATGTTAATCCAGTGCCTCATTAAATTTGTGTAGCCGTTTGAGCGTGAAAGAGTAACAAACATCCATATATCGATTCATACAAACTTTCGCGTTTACAATATTAGTAGGATGTCAATAACATATTGTGCCCTAGTCTGGGCTAGAAAGGAATCTTAGCAATACTTTTTTATTTTTTTAGATTTTGTTTATTTTTGTAGGGTTTTCTTTCCTCGTGTTTTGACGTGTAATAATTGCAGATTATTGCCCGTAAAGTAGTAAAGTAAAGTATATAAAATCATGGGACGTTCTTTTTTGTGTTTTTTTTCTTCTATCTCCCTAGAAAGTTTGAGTAATACATCTACCGTTTTACTATACATATATTATACATTATACCTATAATCAAGTTACACATATAGGAGTAGATATTGTTACTCATATTAATTACCATCTGAGGTAGTTCCCTAGGATTACCTTAGTCCACGCGGACCAAACCGTGAGAAGTAACTAGTATGATTGATTTTTTTATTGATTATATTATGATTTTTATACCAGTAAGTGACAATAAATACGGGTCATTCGTTTGGTGGTAATCGCAACGTCTGCTCATAACAGTTATATAAGGGTGGGCTGAGGCAAAAATAACCACGGGGTACCATCCTCATTTCAGAAATAAAATAAGAAGAAATAAATATTCGAAAACATAACTTGATACTTTCTTGTAAGTATTTAAACATGCCCTTAGTAAAGACAAATTTGACGCTTTTTACTTAATAAATTAATAAGCTCAATAAAGATGCGTGGGCATGATTGCGATGATAATATACTAGCAAGTATATTGATACCCTTGACTTGTGTATAATATTACTCGCTTATATTATTACTTAACTATATGTCTATTGAATCTCGACTATTTTAGAGATCTTAATATATTATCATATATTGTTTTTATCTAATTAAAACTGCCACTAACGCCCTCCAAGCTCTAAGAGCGGAAATTACGACAAAAATGGAATATATATGAATGACTAGGATTCCTAGCGACTTTTACCGCGTAGAATATTGTACTACATATTAGTGCGTGCAATAGCATTAAAAGCATATCAGGGTTCCGTACATGAAAAGGAAAAAATAACCCTTATAGGAACACTTTGTTTTCCGTCAGTTTGTCAATACCCTTTTTTTCAAGAACCTGTAGCAGTATCAAGTTGAAATTTATATCAAATACTCGGGTCTACAGTCTCTTTCAACTGGGAAAAATTCAAACTTCTTAGTCAACGCGATCATAAAATATGACCGTTTACATCGCATTTGTACTTTTACTTCTCGGTAGGCTCTATATATTTTGGAACGCAGCGGTAGAGTCTTTAACGTACATTATAATGAAAAACTGATGTTCATAAATGCGTCTTTGATGCCTAAATTGAATAAATAATTTTTAACTTTGCGATTTCACAAGGGAATCATAACCTATATATACGTACTTCCCGTTGACCTAGAACCATAAAGTTTGGCAAGAAACAATGTCGTACAGCACATTATAGGAAAATCTGAAAATCTTAACTATGTAGTAAATATCAGAAACGGGATATTTACCGTGTAGTCCATTTTGTTTGAGTTCCTGATATTTCCAGTTCACTCGTGTCGTGATCATGACGCTTGCAGCAGCAGACGCGGATCCAGCCTAAAAAAGGTTATGTTCACAGCCACCGGAAAATCGGCCATGTGCAAGTCGGAGTATAAACTCTCTCATGATCGACATAGTATCAAGATCGCCTGATGTTAAGCGGAAAGGTTGGTATATTACGTATACTCGTAAAAGGTTATATCATTAGCCTGTCAAACAAGAAAGTGTGACGTCTAATATCACAAGTATTTTAGGGTTGTGGATACGATGGGCATGCCCACAACCCTAAAATTGTTAAAAAGTGGATAACCTAAAATGTGGATCCACGCTTGCAGCAGTCCTGAAATATCGGGAACTCAAACAAAATGGATTACACGATATATATCCCGTTTCTGATGTTAACTTTAGCAACAGTGACCGTGATAGTTTAAAAACTTATATGTAGTAAATAATAAACAAAGCGAATTTACTAATAAAAAACATCATTTGTAGTTAGTGCAGTATTAGTATCTAGGGATCGGACGGCTAGGTTAAGCTAGTCCTTGAATCCAGGTCGTTATTTAGAGCAATAAATAAACATAAAATAAATAAATTCTTAATGTACAGAACCCTCAGCGCGCTCCAAATCGCACTTGGCCTGTTTTGCATAATTTTTTAGTGTATTACACAAATCATGGTTACTCAATAATATAATAAAATAATAATATGGGACAACAACCACACAAAGGTCTTCAGGTCCCAAATTAGGCAGAGCCTGTACTATGGTAACCTGTTGACTGATTATTACATTACATACTTATATACCTATGATATTAAATACTTATATACATATAAACACCCAGACACAGATCAAACAGACATGTTCATGCACACAAATGTTTAACCTATCCGGGATCGAACCCGGGGCCAGCGGCTCAAGAAGACAGGGGTGCTACCAACTGCGCCAACCGGCCTGTCAACCCAATCCTCCAACAGAGTACAATAGTGAGGTATATCCACAAATAAATACTTATAGCTAGCATTAATCATATTCTCGCAAATATTTAGTCAAAAAAGAGTAGTAACTTTTTGTTCGTCACAGTTCACACAAAATCGGTCGTGGGTTCATTTCACACCACACGCCTCTCTGTAAGTGTTTAAACAAGCAACTTTATTTGACTTAGCAATATGGTACTATTTCACAGTGAATATCTCGCGAAATCCTTTACAGTTTTCAAAGTACTTTTCAAACGTGCCTACGATAGAGTTGCTTGTATTTTTTTTACAGATGCCATCATCTGGTAAGGTATTATGGCAATAACTGGGCCCGTGCCGCACTATTAGTAGTTCGTCATTTTACAATTCGTAAATAGAAAAACCGCAGTGTGTGGTCACACAACCGGTTTTGTTATGAAAAGTGTAAGTGAATTCTGCAGGAAAAAGATGCCTGACGTTTTAACTTTAAATGTCATTGCAATAGAGCATTTTTTTGTCTAAATCAATGTAAGATGAATGAAAAGATGATTTAATGTGTTTTTTTCTACTTATGATGAGAAGGACAAATGAAATAATACTTTTTTTGGATAGTACTGTCAAAGCTGTTAAATAGATGTCGCTCCGTCCCCGTAAGACGGTTAGGCAGATAGAGAGTTGAAATTCGATACTCGGATCTGAACCTCGGTGTCCTAGTTGGTCAATGGCGTCTGACTTGGAGAGTCAGAAGACGCGAGTTCGAATCCCGTCCGAGGATGTAAATTTTTCTCTTTATAAATTTCAATGTGTGAGGAGGACGAAGTTTAATCATCTTATATTTACACGAATCGTTAATAAAAACCGGCTAAAAGCAAGTCGTACTCGCGTAACAAAGGGTTCCATACTACTATTTTTTATTATCTATAAAAACGTGCATAAAATCACGTTTGTTGTATGGCTCCCTGGCTTCATTCCTTAAATATTAATTTTATTCTATTATATAGTATTTGTTGTTATAGCGGCAACAGAAATCCATCATCTGTGATCCACTGTCTCACTATCACGGTTCATGAAAGCCTGGTGTCAGGCGGACAGACAGACAGACGGATGGACAGCGGAGTCTAAGTAATAGAGTCTCGTTTTACCCTTTCGGTACGGAATCCTAAAAACTAAGACTATACCTACTATGTGGAAAGGACCTTGTGCAAAAAACCGTCTTGGTTGTTACCACTGCACCATATGTCTTGTCGCGACACAAATTGTGTAAAAAAGGAAATTTCCCAAAATATAGTATAATTATTGGACGTTTTTAAGACTCAATAACCAAAGCTTTGTATGACCATGACCAGCGCAGTGCCCGATGAAGCTTCACCTTAAATGTCTGAGTGGCACTGAATCTGTCGTAGGTAGGTATTGAGCTTATCATCAGCATCACGACTTGCTCTATTCATCACTTAATACTTCAAAAAAGGAACGTGGTGACAAAGTTTTTTGTGAATATAAGTTTTTAAACCGACATGGTCACTAATACAAGAATTATTTTTAGAAACGAGATCATCATCTCAGCCGTAAGACGTCCACTGCTGAAAATACGCCTCTCCCATAATTTTCCAATAGGACCGGTTGTAAACGGCTTGCATCCAACGTCGTCCTGCAACCTTTATCTGTCCGTCTGTCCACCGTGTCGGTGGACGCTCTACGCATCGATTGCCGGAGAGAAACGAGATATTTACCATGTACTTGAGCTCTCGATATTTCGATACAGTTGCATGCGCCATGTTCATAACAATTAAGTAAATTTTGTTGTAGTATCCATCATTCTTTATTGTACAGTAGTGTATTTATGAAATAATAATCATACATCCTAATTGTAAGTTATTGTTAACCCACAAACTAACTTATAACCTCCGCATTTAGTCATAATCATGATTAATAACCCAATAAATCATAAACAATTTGTCGTATTAATACGACGTAATCTAAGGCGTAAAATCTGCCGTCAACTGGTTGTAGACTGCCTATATCGAAGTGTGCGATGACTAAACCATGTTTAGCATTAACCTATTAAGGCGCGGTCGTATCCTGATAATAGTAAAAAGCAGAATCTTTAAACATCTAGTGTAACGAAACAGATCGATAATAATCTATGAATTAAATACTTAAATTAGAAAAGGAACAGGCAGAGAGTAATAACCGAACAGAATTCATAAATATTACTCGCTCTCTGCAGTAAAAAAAACCTAAATAGGTCCATAAAAATAAACTTTCACGTCCAAACTCTCAGAATTTTCAGCGGTAACACTATATTATTTTTTAGGTAATACATAGCCAACATATAGTACTAAAGTAGTAACCAGCAGTTTTTTCAATTGTGTTAGTATATATCGAAAAATATAAAGAAAACGTACAAAATTAACGCATTTTCGCATTACATCGTCCAATCTAACAAGCGATTTTCAACCTTACGTAAAGCATCGTAAATTATTTTAAAATTGGGGTTGGACCGCGTCTTAAATAAGACTTCGTAAAAATGGACCTGGAGGCCTACTCCCACCTTTTACGAAACTATCATAAATCAGGAGCTTTTTGTAACAAGCTTAGAATAATCATACTTACTATGGTACTCCCACTGACACAAAACGGTCAACCAAATTTGGTATTATGGTATAAAAATGGTAAGGTTGCAATATAACTATTTTAAGAGGTAGGAGTACGGATCTTCAAAAAATTGACATTGGGACCGTGAAACTTAGTGCCAAAAGTCACGTCAAAGCACGCGAATTGAGTGAAATATTTGATACTACGTCATCAAAACGTCTATCGTCATCCATTATAATTTTAAGCTTGCTATATTTACGTGGTGGTACCAAATTTAATGGTAAGGCTGAAACTTGACTACTTTAAGAGGTGGGAGTAGGGTGGTTGTTGTGGATGGTTTTCTCTTAAGGGCCATATGCACAAAGACAGCCCTATTTACTTTCACTTACACTTGTGAATTGAATAGATCCATATTTCAGTTCATGTATAATAATTCCTATCTTCTATATTCATAAATCAAAAAGATATAGCAAACTTTTGCATCGGAAAACCATGCAATTAAACAAAACTCTCTTTTTTAATATCAAAACTGACTTTACCCACGTAATTAGCCGACTTTATTGACCTAGGTTTCGGGTATAACGTCGGCTAATTACGTCGGTTTTGATATTAAATAAATATGTGTCAAACTCACGACGATTTACAAACTAAAAAAACCCTATTCTATTAAAAAATATATATGATACCCCCTCACCAGTCGATTGTCAATATAACAATGAAATTTCTATTGTGTCTGGGTCGTTCGACTGATGAAGTATTATGTAACAATCACTTAAATATGCAAAAGGATTGCAGAGATCTTTGGAAAAATTTGTGTTTCTTGGCAAGTTTTTTCCTGTTAATTCAAGTATATTACATAAAAAAACAAAAGCACGAAAAATTACAATTAAATATATCTAGAATTAAACATCGAAAAAATTCTCAATGTAGAATCCCTTATACATAATATACTTAATTTGTAAATGCAATAGAAACCACCTTTATTCAATTGAGTCCCTGAACGCTTGCAAAGACATATTCAAGTAAACGATAAAAGGTAAAACGAAAGAATAACATAACGAATTGAAACTCACGTGCCTAGTCGTTAAGGCATCATTTTGTGTTGTTGAAACTGCAGACTTATGATTTATGACATAACAAACTTCGCCTCGAGACTACCGGAAAGCCTCGCATGTAAACCTCTTGACTATTTACTAAAGATCAACATTTTTCAAAATCAAAGCTGCATATTTTCCTTGTTTAATTGATGTAAGCACGTCGATTACCTAAAACAAACGAAGATTATCAACAACGGCATACCTTCACGTAATGTGTCAACATCTTTGACTTTAGAAAGACGTGGGAGTCTAACTTCTGGTTAAAACTATCATCACCATCATCATAATCATCTCAGCCGTAGGATGTTCATGCTGAACATAGACCTCCCACATAATTTTCCAAAAGGACCGGTTGGAAGGAAACTGCATCCAACGTCGTTTTTGCGACCTTTATCAGGTCATCTGCCTATCTTGTTGGTGGACGACCTAAGCTGCGCTTACCGAGCCGTGTTCTCCACTCCAGAACCATCCGGTTAAAAACTATGTTTCATTTAAACTATTTCTAAAAGGAGATTAATCTCAACATTATACTGTTTTATAATCACTACATATAATAAAATTGTAGAGGTCGAATTTCTGTACAATGAAAAAAAATATGCTAAAAACGGAGTCAAGGGGATGTAAGGAGTGAAATCGAAATAATGTAGGTTTTTTCAAATTTTTTGTTTCCTTAGTCTGTTCGTCTGTATGTTTGTAAAACAAAAATTAGTATGGTAATTTGCTTATATCCCTAGTTAATATATAGGATACATTTGATCCTGGTAAATTAAAGAGTTCCCGGGGGATAGTTAAATGATAAACGAGGCCATGCGAGCGAAGCCGCTGGCGAGTCAGCTAAGTAAATAGACCATAAATAATTTTTTAAGTAAATTCTGTTGGTACCAAAATTCCCATTATTTTCTCACTGGGCATAGGCCTTCCTCTCTAAGAAATACTTACCGTTATCCACCACACGGGCGCAGTGCAGATTTCATATAAGCTAGTGCTTTCTTCTTAATCGTTCCGCACCAATAACTGGATCCTCGAAGAATTGCTAATACAATATAGACTGTCGTCAACTGTGCAGATGCGAATAATGAGGTTCGTCGGGCATATCTCCAGAAACAAGAACTCGATGGAGAGACTAACAGTGCAAGGCCAAGTGAAAGGCAAGAGATCCCGAAGTCGTTCACCAACACGCTGGACTGACTCTATTAAAAAGGCTACTAATTCCACCATAGTACAATGTGCTCGCAATGTCACTAACTGTCAGAAATGGAGAGACATCGCGAGGAGATCAAGAGCCTCGGAAATGGAAACAGGCGAGGATCCGCCGTTTACCGTCACCATGGCCATAACCACTCTGTCAATAGTGCCCGACTAAGAAGAAGCTTTACAAAGTTATGCTACTACTTATGCTTACTACTATTGCTCGCTTCTCCTTTTAAAAATATTTAATCTATTTCATTGATCATATTTTGCTTATAGAATGTATAAGTAAACAAAACTATGTATAAAAACAACCTGTGTTTAAAACGCTGAGCTACCCAATTTTTTTCTAGTATATAAACTATTAAGAACTACCAGAACAAGATAGAATTACCAGAACAAGATAGAGCTACCACAAATATTCAAATATCTATTCTATTCTTATTCTAAAATATTAAGAACATATAGATAGTTGAAGCGAATATAAAATACGAGTAGCATGCCTTGTACTACATGTCCATATCTTATTATGCGAATATTGTACTGCATACACATTATACCGTAGAATATTCTAATAGGATAATTAATAATAAGTAAGGAATAATTCTCTATAGAGTCTTAAAGATAATTAAAACAGCGAATTCAAACCATCAAACACGTTAGCCGTAACAAATCTGCTTAACAAAACATTTATTCATTTTACTTTCTGGTGCTAGAACAACGAAAGTGCAATTAGAGATTATTACACGCACGCACTTACTTATTTTATAATAGGGATGTTCCGTATGACTCCAACGGAAACACATTGTTTTACTTCACAGAAATTAAAGAGTACATACTGCGCAGATAAGGCTGTATCAACTTGTTTCTCTGCCAGGGCCTGTAAATATTAACGCGACTTATACAATGTCATTATAGAATTTGGTCTAGCATGAATAACCGCGTACGAAACAGTACAAACTGTCATTTATCTAGGGCAACTGTGACACAGATAACTCATACATTATACGCTGAAGCGTTACGCTTTGACGTTTACGATACGAATACATTTTCACAAATTGTTTACGCTACGGCCTCTAGAATGGTGACTTTCAAAGACAGATCCAGAACAACCTGTTAACTTGCTGTGCTTGGAGACATATGTTTTTATACTATAATGGGTACATTAGAAATTTTCACATTATTAAGGCAAGAGTTACCATGTGTATTTTGTTTGAATCCGATATTTCGGCCTGTTGCAACCGCCATGATCTCGGATGAACTGAAACCAAATTTACATGATAATTATGCCGTTAATTATGTGAATATTTTTAAGGGCGGTACCTAAGCGAACAATAGAAAGTGCCCTAGTACGAAAAGTGGACCTTAAAACCGAAAGATTAAGATTGAGGTGGTATTGCATTAAGGATCGCAAGACATTGGTAGCCAAACCTTCAAAAATGCATAGTTGTAAGATTTTCTAAAACTATGAGAGATAGACAACATCATAGTAACATTGGGTCTGCGAGCGAGAGGGTGTATGTGTATCTTTGGCACTTCTTCAACCTAAAACGGCTTAACGAATTTGCATGAAATGTATAATGTAGATAGTCTATATCCAGGATGAATGCCAGGCTAATTTGAGGACTAGTGTAGTAGTTAGTTCCCAAATATTGTCTCTAATAAAGCGATGTTTTAATTTAAGATTTATTGTCAAACTTATATTCGTACGTAATTTGACTGATTTTGGATTCTTAATACAACAACAAACAGCCAACAAAAAGCTGATTTTGATTGCCCATACAACAATTTAAGGATATGGGTAATTCTTATCAAATTTCGAAATTTAGGTCCTGTGCCATTGATGCGCAGTTGTATGGATTTATCATCAATTTTACATTTTTATTTTATTACTATATATCCGCACTAATATTATAAAAGCAAAAACCTTGATAATTTATTCACAGATAAAATATACGGTTAATTTATTAGTCTAAAAGTCATTCCCTCACCATGTCCCTGACCGTAAGCAGCTCTCTAGAGTATAAAACAGATACTCAATACATATATTTGCAAATTTACTAATGCCGTTTACTACCCATTTATTTTCAAACTGTCTTACTAATCATTCCCCCATTCTGTCAGTCATTCCCTCATTCCATTTTTTTTTTCAAAGTTATGTTACTACATGTTATACACAAAAAATATGGAGGATCTTTTAATAAACCTCATTAAAGTAAAACTTTGAATTTCTGCAAAAAAAATTTATACATTTACAATTTTTTTTTATAGAAAGCAAACTGAAATTTGGTGAGAAATACCCATATATTTAATGCCTTTTTTGTTTAATTTCTTCATAACATTGCTTTCCGGATCCAGTTAAGAGATGACAAAAGAATTGATGACAAAATATCGGATACAACGAAATATTGAATAGTTTTAGAAACCACATTGTCAATATGTCAAACCGTAATACGAATACGAGTAATACAATAATCTGATAATGGTATCCGGAACAGAGTCCGTACCGAGGCTCATCTCTATTTGTGTACAATTGTATGGAACAAAACTATTTCCTTCAAGAGATTCGCAACAGTCGTCAAAACCAAAGACTTTATGTGTGGGCAAAACGTACATGGTAAAAGCGAAAGTTAAGTATTACTTAACCCTTTGTTTTCAGTCATTGTACATTTACTTGTATGTATGATTTAATTATTGTATTTCAATATTACCAAAACAAATTGTACATAATTATTTGAAAATTTTGGGAGTAAGAAATTTTCTCTAATTTCAATTACCTAAGACTAAAAATATTCTACATTCGTTTCTTCAATATCTAAATTTGATCAAAATAAAGACTGAATATATAACATGGTCGCAATAGCGACGAAAATATGGAAATGAGAAGGACACATTACGAGAATGAATGCGAGTTTATGGGTGAGGCGATTTCTTGAGTGGAGACCCAGGACCGACACAAGAGGGCCAGGCCGCCCACCGCTGCTGCGCTAGTTTGACGATATCAGGCGACACGCAGGCCAGGACTGGATGCACCAGGCACAAGATCGCCAGGAATGGAAAAAATGGAAGAGATACATCCAAAAACGGAATACAATGAGGTTTTCATGATGATGATGATATAACATACTAATACGCCTTTGCATTCATAAAGGGGGCAGCAGCTGAATAAACATCCACATTACACAAACACTGGTCACATCAGAAGACGCGGTCTATTTCGTGTAATAGGGGACCAGTCTATTGATATTTTATCCCTTAGACTTATCGATATCTATATAGGAGGATACGGAGCAGATCAATTCTTAAACTGGGAATAGTCGAATTATAACGCAGTATAAGTAAGATTTAATCAAACTTGATATAGATAAAGTAAGAATTATAATTCTAAAAATAATGTAAGAAATACCAAAAAAGTTTCATGCTGATTACAAATTGAAGTATTTAAGTGTCACACTTTTATTTATTTACAAGGTATTAAATATTAAATAAAATAGTAATAATAATAACTATCTAATCTATAAGCCCCATGTTGAGGGGAAAAGTGGGTACGGCGTCGGGTGACCGAAATGCTGGCGCCTATTTTGGGCAAAAACTTAGCATTGCCATCCAGCGTAGCAGTGCCGCCAGCGTTTTAGTGACACACTAAATGTTTATTTTTTATCTAGAATAGTGTAAATTATTCTTACATAAACCAGAACACATAAACTATGTTCTCATAACAAGAACAGAATGATAATAATAATTCTCATCTTAATTACAAATAACATTAATTTTATGATTCTGTTTTACAAATTCTATTCTCTTGTAAACGGCAAAGTGATTATGTTATATAATTAAAATTGAATAATATTCACACGTTTACTAATTAACCTACTGACCAAATATACTTATTTGTTTTTAAATGTTTTAGTATCGGTTGGTTTATTTCTATTTTTATATATTGGCCCTTGACATAACGTTGCTTTTCCAACGTTTCTTGTCATATTTTCATTTGTTTCACGGATGTTGTCAAAGATGCAACGATGTTTGTGCTTAGAGAATCGCACGGCACTATATTTCTAAAGTATACAATAGTGACAGTAAAACAATTCCTAATGTCATTGATGTGTAAAGATGCCTCAAAATGTGGTCTTAAGGGTGATAAAAAACATGATTAAAGTGAGACTTACGCGTTGTCGATCTCACGTTCAACAATTGTTTCGACTTCGTCCGGAAGCCTTTTTCAGGATCTTGAGTGCGGCGTGCTCGCCTGTGCGAATCAAGAACACAAAGACGAATGAATGCAACTGTCAAAAAAATTAAACTGCGTTAATGTAGCTACGTATTAAAAAGAGTACTAAGTAGCCATACCATATACTTATTTGTACTACCTACACATTGGTGTAAAATGACCTCCACTGTCTTACTCAACATATTAAACAGAATCAATGTGATAAGTAATTTGTAGTCAACGATGTGGGTTTCACAATTATCTACATTATAGTTTGTATCATTTACTGTTACACTTATTGTGTTACTGTTTGTAGTGTTTGTTGATCCATGAAAATAAACAACAATTTGAAAAATGTAATACCGACTTCCATTCTATTCAGTTATTGGATTGTATCTCAATAAATACTGGACCGAATTTGAAATTTAAATGGGACCACACGGGAAGCACCAGCTTTCAAACAAAACAAGTATTTTGAGAATTGCTTCACCCAGTTAAAAGTTATGAGGTAACAAACATAAAAAATAGTCGAATTGAGTACCTCCTCCTTTTTTTGGAAGTTGGTAGAAAAGACATATATAAATTTTGTTATATTTTTACCAAAATTTCGAATTTTAAACTTATTTAATCATTCGTCTGCCCGCAATTTCGTCCACTATATTATCTCTAAGATATAAATTTCTTATATCTAAGAAAATAAGGAATAAGAATAAAGTTATCGAGAACCCTTGTAGTGGAATAAAAAGTAGCTTATGCTTTAACGATGTATACATGCTTGAAGCATGTATACATGCTTGAAGCTTCTTCTTCTTTATTCTATATTTCTTCCAAATCCGTAGATCCATTTTTGTCATATTATAATATGTAAATATGTTATAATTAACTATCATACGAGTAATACTTAATATATGGTGGAAGATTTAAATACAGTTTTCTTTTATCTATATATATAAAAATGAGCCGCTATATCTCCTGCGGGGCTATTATGTATCTCAGTTGCTAATTAATACTGATTGTAATTTTTTTTTTTAATCTAGGTTTGTTTAGGGGCTTTTCCCAACATGGTATGCCAGCCCCATCGTACCCTAAACTTAATTGACTACAAACTAAAATGATTGTAATCTTGAAAATGGCGGCTCTAAGTCAGTTTTGACAATACCGGTAAGCAAAAATGTTAGTAAATTGATGACTGGAGCTGACAAAAGTGACATAGAGCCGCCATTTTCTAGATTTCAATCAACATTTGTTAGCAACTGAAATACATAATAGCCCTACTGAACACGCTATAACTTGAGTACGGATGGAATTATATCGGCAACTCTTTTTTTTTTGTAGTGTTAATTATTGTCAGGAGAAGGTTCTTATGAAAGAAAAACCAAGAAATGATAGCCAGGTTATCGCGAGCCTACCACGCGAACGAAGTTGCGGTCGCTAGTATGGAATATAAAAAACATTTAAAAGGCAACTAAATGTTAATTTTAAGTATAAAACAGTTATATAAACGGCGTGTTACTTGCGTTTTCGATTTGTGAATTCTTTAATCAATGTATATCGATATAAAGCTACACTAAATAATTTAATCCTGGAAAAATGTTGTCATAGAAACGTTATTATACTCACAAATGCAACCACAGGACATATGGCTAGTCGGGAAACAGAGGCACACAAAAAAAGGCAAAATAAAATAAATTTTACAAGAAACAAAATGTCCACAACAATAATTATTCTGTCCTCAATATTCTTAACCAACGCCATCAATTGTTTATCTGTAAATTATAGAGCGCTTTGGACAATTTATGAAACACTTAAATACATACATTTTGTGAATACAAAGTCTATTGAGGATCAGTTATGTACAATTATATAATTTTGCGAAACGACTAAGACTATTCACATTCTGCTATTACAATAAATGTAGTCTTATGAATCAACTATAAGCTGAAAGCATTTTACTGTTCTATAAGTGTCGTGGTGCTTACTCAAGCAAGCTTACAGTTGTTTAAGAGTGTTATAAAGGTATTGTAACTTTACAGCTTTGGCTTCAATTTATTGTTTCACGTGGAAGTTACGAAAAGTTATAGCTTAAAACATATACTACCTTATAACACCTAAACCACAATGCATTTATGAACACTGACACTAAATGTTTTATTTAACAGACCTACACAAAAGAACGGTTCTCGATTCGACAATTTTTATGTTTTCTTTTATTACTCGATTTCTTTTCGGTTGTTATATAAATTAATCCGGTGAACACACTAGTGCTTTTAAACCACAGCTTTAAGGCATATTATCTGGTACTGCGGTGGCAACTGACAAATGAAAAACAATGATCAAACTTTATTCAATTATTATTTATTAACTTTAATAATTAAATCTAATTAAATTGCGGTTCTTAACCGAATTTTGCGATAATGATATATAGATAAATAGATCTTTATTGCAACACCACACTATAAAATACAACAAACAAATGAAAAACTTAAAATTAAGTGTCACAATGGGCGGTCTTATCGCTCAGAGCGATCTCTTCCAGACGATAATGCCCCAATTAAAATAAATGTAACGCGATCTATATAAAACAAAGTCGGGTTAGTTACACCATTTACTCAGGAACGACTGAGCGGGTTTGGATGAAATAATTATGGTGTCGCTTGCAACCGGTTATTTTGGAAATTTGAGGGGGAGGCTTATGTTCAGCAGACGTCCTACGGCTGATATGATGATGATGATGAGTAAAAGTATCCAAACACCAATACTTTCGCTATTAACGCAAACAGTATTACCGTAGTGATAATCTGAAATTTTCTCTGTATATATGTCTATAAATATCCGTATAGAAATCTCGATCAACATAGATTCATACGTCTATGAATCCATGTTGATCGAGATTTCTATACACACAGCCGTCGCTGTGTGTTGATCGGATAAATGTCTATAGTAAACAAACCGGTAAATCGTATTCCGCATATATTGTGCAATATTATTGATGAAAACTGATACTCCTGTCTGATCCGATATTGACATTCTGATAACGTCTTAATTACCATAGTATTTGAAATTCACATAATGCACCGGAACTAAAGTGTTAATATGATAAACAGTCATTTCAACTGTGTGAGCTTAATTGGGCCCGAGGTATGAATATCCGTAGGACCCTTTAGCAAATCCATAAAGTCCCAAGGGTGCCAAAAATGTCACGTAAGTAAGCCTTTATAGACTCTATTACAACGGTTCATCTTAGTAAGTGCCATAGCGGCTGATATTCTTACTCGAAGCTGTATTAAGCAGTAGTGTGTTAAGGTTGAAAGATACAACAAGCGTAGTTAGCAACTGACCCAAATGCTGACATGTAAATGATGATGAAATAAATAAAATAAATGTAAATGAGTGATGCACGCAGTGTCGTAAAGAAGTGATACTTTGAAAATCTTATTGATTGTTAATCCGTCCGAATCGCTGCCTCTGGTCCATTTTTAAATCTTTTGTTATAGCGTAAACCTGATGCGTACAGGTTAAACTGCAACTATCATGGATAGACAGTTTACCACCGAGGCGAACGAATAATGAGGGATCCCAATAATCTATCTATCCACGGTTTACCTTACTACCGATAGAAATTTGACATAACGTCCATAAAAATAGTGTCACATATCTATCTCTAGTAAGGAAACCGACAATAGATAGGTTATTAGCACCGGCCGTTACTCGTCTTGTCAATTAATAATATTAAAAATTGATTCGCCAGCGGCATTGCTCACTTCACTCTCTTAGGGGTGCCATTTCCAAAAACTGCAAAAAATTGTAGCTTGTAGCGGTTTAGACGCTCCGTCCATGAACCAGTCAGGCAGCCAGTCAGCACAAGTATATAAAGTATTGTATTTTCATGTAATTATATTCACCTGAATCTCATTTGAACTATATAATGCATCAAAGGTCGCACGGCCAGACACAATAGAAATTTCATTGTTATAATGACATCGACTCTTGAAAGGATAATTAATATAATTTTTAGTTTATGGGGACTTGGGGATGAAGCAAATGAAATTTTTTTTTAGTTCATGGGGACGAAGCAAATCAAAGGGAGTTACAATTTAATGCTCGGGGGGTATGCTCGGTGGCCTAATAGTCATGGCATCTGACACGAATTTTCGGAATACGCGGGTTCGAGTCCTGTCTGAGGATGTGTATTTTTCTCTCTATAATTGCAAATTTTGGTCTCGTTAAGCAGGTGTAAGTGCTATAAAAGTTATAATTAATATTATATAGTTTATGTTCATAAAGTTGATGTGATGATATAATTTAAAATGCATCTACACCAATGAAACAAAAACACAATATATATTATAATATCACCCTAAACGAAACTAAAACGATTAGTATTCAAAATATCACAAAAGTTAAGCATTTGCATTTTAAGCCAATTAAATAATGAACAAAATCTAAAATAATAAATTATGACGATGAAATATACTAATATTTCAAAAATATACTTTGCGGGGTACAATCTATTGGTATTTTGCACAATATTTGCATAAATTAATTTGTTCACCATCAGCGGTGCATTTCGTAATAGTTCGTAGACTAGAGACTCTTTCAAAATTTGTCTATGTAATGTTAACCGATGTTAAACAAGACAAGTACAAAAGTAAACACTCGGTGGTCAGTAGTCAGTAAACAGCTTCCGAGGACGTCTCTAAAAGCTTTACTTGGAATAGCTGACACAATAAATAATGGGAGTGACATAACTATATAGGCCCCCGCTAGGTGGACCGACGACCTCTTCAAAACTGCAGGGAATAGCTGTACCTTTACCATGAGTTGGCAACGTAAATGTTATCTATAGTCGATACTCGATCTCGTCTACCTATTAAGCTTGTGATTGGCGTACTCACTGTCAATTTTAGTTCTACAATTGACCGCAAGGTGGCACTGTTTGGTGTCAATGTTCTAAACTCATGGTAGAGCTACTGGATGCAGGAAGTTAGGAACCGGTCTAGGTGGCGTTCTATGGGGAAGACCTAGGTTCAGCAGAGGACGTCTTCCGGCTGATAATGATGATCATGACTTAAATATTTTAATTTCGAGGTTAGCAATGTTTCAAGTTTTGAAACTGATCATTTTGTCCTGATATTTCGATTTTTGATATTAAAAAAAAAACAAGTCAAGTATGCAAGTTGAGATAACACATTGCTTAATTGGTATACATTCCGATACCATTATATTAATACCGACATTTTTTATTCATTTGCAAGCTTTAAAATATCACCTACATCATACAATTTGTATTTTAAAAATATGTAAGTTTTAAAGTAAATAATACCCAATCCATTTTTTGGTTACTCGTTTCGACCCGCGGTTTAACCTGCGTGGTGATGGATGACCATGATGAAAAGATGAAAAGAACAAAAATATAGAATAGAAATATAAAAATATGAATAAATAAATAATTGAAATATGAAAACTATCTATGTGTTTTTTAATATAGTGCCATAATCTACCTACGAAATTTAAAATAATACATTTAAAACGTCGTTTTTCCAGTTTTGCGTGATTGATTAACAAACATCCATACACCCAAACTTTCAAATACATAACATTCATATGAAATAGGACTAGTATTATTATTTTTAATGAAAATGTACACAAGCGATATTTTATTGAAATTAGTCAACTTTGATATACTCGTATCAAACAATAATGGGTACTTATCATTCCTTATCATCAATTTTAAAGAGAAAATTCTAATCCTCAGGCGGGATTCGAACCCAACTCTGCCGACAATCCATGTCAGGTATACCCAGGTAGCCTAGCGGTCATGGCGTCTGACACGGATTTTCTGAAGATGCCGGTTTGAATCCCGTCCAAGGATCTGTATTTTTCTCTCTAATATTGCAAAGTTTGGTCTCGATAAGCGGGCGTTAGTGCTTTTAAAAATCATACAATCAAAACAGTAGGTACTTTTGATAAAAAACAGAACCAAGTCTCATTCAAAACTAAATCCTAATACAATAAATACACTATCAATTTATTATGATAGAAACTTCGCACTTCACAAAATGTCACATAATTACGTACGACATTTGACCTTAACTATGCCGTTCTACAAACAAAATGGACATCCGTTAACTTATACGGTCAACCAATAAACACTTGTCCCTGACTTAGAAAAAAAGCGATTATCACGTCTAAAATATCAGAGGTGCTAAGTGCAATAAAGTTGTTAGCTTCTCAGGGCCGTTCGGAAAATTTGAAGTAAAACCTAAAGCCACGTCCGCACTAGGACACAAGTCGCAACACAAATGGCGCAACTTGTATCGACCACATGTATTTGTCTATCATTATATTATATGATTTTTTAACCTCCGAACTTCTGTTCAACGGAATAAAACTTAGCATTATTAGAAAGAAAAATGGCATATCCTCGAACAGGGTTGGAACCCTTGTTTTCTGACAATCATTGTTATAGACACCCATACCGCTAGGCTACTGAGGCACCCATTCGAGCCTAGTTTTGAACCTTCCTTGAAATTATTAATCTAAGTTTCAACTTACTTGCTTGTAAAAAGGGTCTTAAACCACTTAAACTTAAGCTTTATTATAATAAGTATTTATAGTATTAAAATAACTGTAAAAAATAAAAAATTGGTATATCATATCGTAAACTAAATTAGAACTTCAGTTTAGTTCTAGGTAAGCGGTATTATCCACTTGATGAAATTTTTTACATTCACAGAAAGATTTAGAATTTATATCTAGGTCTTTGTTAGCTTTATTCTTATGGTTAGGTTATGGTAATAGATAACATTGAACACTAGAAAATGACCTGCTACCATACTGTGGATTTTTATATTATTACCTGTACCGATACCTCAACCAGAGAAAGGCTTCAAAGGATGACGAATCAAGGAGTAGTTTATGAGATCTGACGCCACATAAATAACTGGAAATCATCCCCTTGGGAAGTTTCCGAAAATCCTTATTAGTGGATGCTTGCAACATTAAGTGATCAACTGCTAAAACTTCAACGGCCTTACTTGTGAACGCTGCTTTTTTAATGAATTAATAATATCATTTAAAGTTAAGCAGCGTTTATAAGTAAGGTCCTAAGTCAAAAAGTCATTTTAATAGCATTCAGGTGTTTCCTCCTCCGCTATGTTATATAAAGTTGTTCGATAAGGAGTTTACTTAAAGATCCACACTCCTTAAATTGAAAACTTAGATCATATTATTATTACCATAAATATTCCCTGCCACAGTGTATTATGTATGGGTAATGCTCTTGTCGAAGGGCAACGTTCAAAGATTTCACAGTAGGTATTGTTTTGCTTATACATTGTGTAAAAGTGGATGACTTTTCTTATAACCTCTTTTTATTAAAATCATCTACCTATTCCCTATTTTTTGTTCTACGGACCTGTTTTGATTTAAATCTTTCGTTCTTTCTTCAATACTTTTCCTTGTTGTACAATTCTAGATACAGTCTTCGGTTTTCTTTTAATGTAAATCTCGTTGAAATTAATTAGTATTTAGGACTTAGCGGCTTAGGCTCTGCGTTGATCAATCAATAGATAGATAAATGATTAGTCAATGGATAAATAAAAGATTTATGTCAATCTCAAATTATTATGTTTTACGAGTATACCAAATTTGTATATAATTGATAATATATGTATTATATATATACCAAATTTGTATATAATTGATAATAATTAATAATTAGTTCGTAATTTTGGCAGCTAGTACGATTAGCGATTGCATAAAATGTCAAACGTCTTGTAAAAAATCTGCATTTTTGAACATGTATGGTAATTTTAAAATACGTGTAGGTCTTCCTACACATATATAGTTAATCATGTTTATACAGAAAATAATTATATATACATATATGTAAATATAGTTTATACAATTTGCCTAATCATATTCTGTTAGCCTAAATACTTCCGGCGTATTTTAAAAATATGAAGCTTTTGTAAAAAAACAAGTTTTTGTATCCCTTCATTATGTGCTAAATCCGTTTAATAAATGTAAGGATAATAACTAATAATGATAATAAGAATAAGCCAACAGATTTCAGAGATTCAAACAAAAGAATCAATAATCTTTCATACACACCATCTCTCTCTCTCTCTCTACACTCGCAAATATCCATAATGGTATAAGGAAAATATAGCACTTTTCTGTTTTTCGGCAAATATCTGTCCGAGCAGAGATATACTGAAAAACAGCGCTGCATACGTTCACGTGGTGAATGTAAACGCTGCATAATGCATATGTATATGTATATGCATATAGTATAGCCCTTTTGCCTTGTTAAACATTCCACAGTTTTTGATTTCTTCTAAGATAAACCACTGTATGATGATTTTTAAGAGGCGATAAATGTTCTTTTATTATTTATTATAAAGAATTATGACCAACAGTTTTATTAGTTACAATTTTATCATGACTGTTTTACAATATTACGAAGGTTCAATCAATATTGTGTTATTTAATTCATATGTCATATATTGAATCACTTTACGATGTAACTGTCCTTCACCCGTAGTTTTTTCGCGCCAAAAGGTGATTGTAATAATTTAGTAATTTATTGCTGTGCCGACATCTTCTCGTGCGTTGGCGTCCATCAGAATACAACTGACATTATCATTTATTATACTTGGAGAAGTTACATTTATAATGAAAAACCCCAACATTAGCCATTTGGCCAGCTTGAGTTTGTTTCGTTTTCTATATGTATTTCTTCGAGCTTTGACGTTTGATAACTTTTAATAGATTTGCAATAACACTTTTAATAACAGTTAATAATCCACCACGGATTATTAACTTTTATTAAAAGTGCTCGTAATGGTGGACGAGTATAGACTTTGGGCCTTACTTATAAACGCTGCTTAACTTTAAATGACGTTATTTAAATGTCCTACTCTTCGCATCGTATTCCTCATTACTGAGGGTTGTGACTCCCTCGCTGAATAATTTTCTCATGGACTAACTCCTTCCATGTGTTCCGGTCCTTTTAGAGGGCTTTATGGAGATTGGTATTTAGCGCGGATCAGATTTGGTCCGACCATCTCGTTGGACTGCGGCCTCTTTGTCTTTTGCCGTCAATTTTGCCTGTCACCATCAGCTGTTCGATGTTTTGATCGTCTTGACGTGCTATTTAAATTTAAGCTGCCTTTATAATGCCCAGTGTGTAAAATCATTAAACGTTGTTTTTATGTTTTTCTGGACAACAGTCTTACAAAGTTTTGTAATTCATCTACTATTTTCTACCGACTTCCAAAAAAAGAAGGAGGTACTCATTTTTTTGACTGCTTTTTTTAATGTTTGTTACCTCATAACTTTCGACTGGGTAAACCGATTCTCAAAACTCTTTTTTGTTTGATAGCTGGTACTTTCCGTCTAGTCCCATTTAAATTTCATCAAATTCAATTTAGTAGTTTTTGAGATACACTCCAATAACTGTATAGATGTATAGAATGGAAGTCAGTATTAAATTTTTCAAATTGTACTTGTATTAGAACGTGACTTAGACAGGAGAGTGCCTTAACGGACTTAATTATGTGACTTGAATACAAATTATTGAATAAAAATATTACTAGATATTTACCTAAACAACTTGAGGCAAGGCATATGAACAGAAGTAGGTACGAGTCCACTTAGAAAGCAAAAAAAACAGTAACCCAAGTCACGGGGCCTATTGACTAAGAAGCCTTAGTTACAAAGGAGCGGGAAAAGGGCCAGCAATGTATGTCCGTGATTTTGTTTCTTTTCCTAGATTTGTATTTCGTCTATTTTAACGTGTTATAATGCATTATTAACCGATAATTGCACCGATAAAACGGTTGTATTCACGCTAGAAAGTTTTACTTGTAGAGTAACAAACCTTAATTAATTCTTTTATCAAAACCGATATATTTTTCTATGTATTTATGATAATGTACTAGCTATGCAAGCGTGGCGCTTACCATCAGCAAAATGTTTTTTTTCTTCTTGTCACTTGATAATACAAAAAAAGGTTTTTTAATAAGTTCAAATATCGTCGACATTACACCTGCCCAAGACTTTTTCAATGCGATCAATATCTTCAAACTTCAAAAAAACAAGTCCAATTTATGCGATACAAGTACGTTTTTTAAAGTAACATGGTAGCGTTACATTAAGTTCTTTAAGAAAGATCGTCGAAGTCACGAACTGTCTGCTTTATTTTGCAGTCATAATCTTTAAGATTATCTAGATGTCTAGATGATATAAGATTAAACCACAAAAGTGAAACTCCTACAGAATATAATACTCCCAGTTATGACTAGATATTATGTCTGTACCACGGAACATCGGTCGATGATAGTCATCGAACACTAAACTTCTAGAGACGCATGAGCAATATTAGATTTCTGAAATTAGTAACATCTTGTCCGTCTTTAGCTGGATGGGATTTATCAACTCCAGAATTCGGTTCTATCGCTTGGTTAAAGTAAATTTCTCACTACTTTTTTTTTAATATGTTTTGTCATTGTTACTAGCACAGTATTAATGTACGACATACATATGGTTTAGCATTTAATTCGCCTAATTTACTCTGAATTTTGAAGTGAATGATGCTAAGAACCAATCACGCAGCTAAATAAACATTATAAAAGTGATTATGAGTTTGGTAGTTGAAAAAAAAAACATAGTTAAAATCATTTTACAATACAGCGTTAAGCTGCTTAATTTGTCCAACACTTTAGCTATGCTGGCAAATATATCCATGGTAATTTAATTATGTCCATGTCTAATTTCAGGCAATTCCGCTCATTTCAGCGTGAAAGGATATTAAACGAGCAAACAAACTCTATTATTATTGTATATCTACATTTAATCACCATTATATTATACCTTTTTCTACCGACTTCCAAGAAACGGAGAAGGTACTCAATTTGACTATATTTTTTTTATGTTTGTTACCTCATAACTTTCGACTGGGTAAACATTTAAATTTCATTAAATTCGGTTCAGTAGTTTTTGAGATACACTCCAATACCTGAATAGAATGGCAGTCGGTATTAAATTTTTCAAATTGTACTTGTTATAAAATTATATATGAGCCTAAAAAATGATATATTTGGTATTTTAACGCTCTTAGTTCATAAAGTCAGTTTCGAGGAATTAAGCATATTTTAGAGAGAATGAGAATGAAGAGCGTGTATATTATCTAAAGTCCTATATACCTATCTTGATAATTTGTAATTATCTATTATGAACTATCGTATTAATTACATTATTAGTTTTGTTTAGAGATACATCGTCACTTTTGTATTATTTCAAAATAAGTATAAGTATGTGCCAATGTAGAACAGTCGATACTATTTTATAGACCAGTGTATATAATTTGCAAATTTATAAGTGCAAATACACATATCCGACGGCAGAGTTTGATAAAGCAACATCTCTATAGAGTTACATGTTCATTGCTTATACATCATCGAAACAGTCGATCACGAGAATGAAAGTTCTATTGTCACGTTGGGAAATAGAGTATTATAGTAATGAGCATCACCTATTGTACTGGTTGATCTAAATAACATAAGCTATTGTGTATGGAGGATTGATGAACATAACATACTATCTGAAGGTTACTATGTATTTATTGTGTACGATATAATTATTTCTTAAGGCATAATCTATCCATATATAGTATATAGTTTGGTAGAGGGACCGACATACCAAATGAGCGTGTTCGGGGGCCCACTTGGAGAATACAAGTTGGGCAAAAAAAATCCCAGACCCGCCAATTTTCTTTAACTTTTTTTTTGTGAATTTTCCCCTTTTCTCCGAAATCGTACCTATTTACCACCATAATATTTGTAAAATCTGTTATAGACAGGATGTTTTTAGTTGAATTTGGCCTCTATACACCTTCAGGCCAATCCAATTCAAAATCCAGGTATCCAATTTTGCTTTGCTTGGCCTGAAGGTGTATAGAGACCAAATTCAACACGTTCCCCGAACACGCTCATTTGGTATGTCGGTCCCTCTACCAAACACTCAGTATATAAAATATATAAAATTGAATCCCTATTTCTCCTGGTAACGCTATTACTTGAGAACGGATGGACCAACCTCGATAATTATTTTTTTTGTGTTAATTATTGTCAGGAGGTTCCTATGAAAGAAAAGTCAAAATACGATTTTACGATTGGAAATTATGGCGAGGCCGAAGACCGAGCCTACTACGCGAACGAAGACGCGGGCATTCGTTAATCTATTTATATAAAAATGAACCCCTATTTCTCCTGGTAACGCTATAACTTGAGAACGGATGGAACAACCTCAATAATTCTTTTTATGTGTTAATTATTGTCAGGAGGTTTCTATGAAAGAAAAATCAAGAAACGATGGGAGATTATGGCGAGGCTGAAAACCGAGCCTACTACGCGAACGAAGACGCGGGCATTCGTTAATCTATTTATATAAAAAAGAACCCCTATTTCTCCTGGTAACGCTATAACTTGAAAACGGATGGAACAATCTCGCTAAGTCTTTTTTTGTGTTAATTATTGTCAAGAGGTTCCTATAAAAGAAAAATCAAGAAATGATGGGAGGTTATAGGGAGGCCGAAGACCGAGCCTACTACGCGAACGAAGACGCGGGCATTCGTTAATCTATTTATATTTTTATATAAATAGATTAACGAATGCCCGCGTCTTCGTTTTCTCCTTCGTCTTGAATCCCTATTTCTCCTGGTAACCCTATAACTTGAAAACGGATGGAACAATCTCGCTAAGTCTTTTTTTGTGTTAATTATTGTCAAGAGGTTCC
This sequence comes from Selenia dentaria, assembly GCA_917880725.1. NCBI lineage: Eukaryota > Metazoa > Arthropoda > Insecta > Lepidoptera > Geometridae > Selenia > Selenia dentaria. Next base: position 16,913,272 of record OU862885.1, read on the forward strand.
TATAAAAGAAAAATCAAGAAATGAACGGAGATTATAGCGAGACCGAAGACCGAGCCTACTACGCGAACGAAGACGCGGGCATTCGTTAGTCTATTTATATAAAATTGAATCCCTATTTCTCCTGGTAACCCTATAACTTAAAAACGGATGGAACAATCTCGCTAAGTCTTTTTTTGTGTTAATTATTGTCAAGAGGTTCCTATAAAAGAAAAATCAAGAAATGATGGGAGGTTATAGGGAGGCCGAAGACCGAGCCTACTACGCGAACGAAGACGCGGGCATTTGTTAATCTATTTATATAAAATTGAATCCCTATTTCTCCTGGTAACCCTATAACTTGAAAACGGATGGAACAATCTCGCTAAGTCTTTTTTTGTGTTAATTATTGTCAAGAGGTTCCTATAAAAGAAAAATCAAGAAATGATGCGAGATTATAGCGAGGCCGAAGACCGAGCTACTACGCGAACGAAGTCTCGGTTAAAAACGATCCAACGGTTAAAAATCTAATGGAGAGCGGAAAACAACAGAATATTGAACATTGTTGGTGCTGTTTCATTTTCTTAGGTTTGTGTTTTTTCTAGTTTTGACTGGTTGTAGTGGTGGATTTTTAAGTTAAGTGTTCATGCGCGAGTTGTGTTATTTTTGTGTTTTCCTCCACAATCATCTTAGAAAGCTACTAAGGACTACTAGAACGTGACTTAGACAGGACAGGACTTATTCACACTCATTTATTAGAGACTATGACTTCACTTTTTGATCACTTGATGCATCTATAAGTATGAACATAATTATAAACTTGAGGTACCTATGAAACATGTACAAAGTACGAGCCAACATATAAAAAAATTATTATAAACCAGCCAAGTGCGAGTCGGACTCGTGCATGAAGGGTTCCGTACCATTCCTATAATAACAGCAAACGGTTTCCAATTCCGTCCGAGGATGTGAATTTTCCGCTCTATAAAATTTCAATGTTTGAGATCGCTAAGCAGGCATTAGAACTTTAAAAAAAGTAATACCATAAAATTATAAAGAGTTGCGACGTCAATACGAAAGTTTAAGTTTTTCTATAAATACTTCTTTCGGTTGGATAGTGCTGTCAAAGCTGTTCAATAGATGTCGTTCCGTCCCCGTAAGACGGTTAAATCAGATAGAGAGTTAAAATTCGATGCTCGGACCTCGAGCCTCTGTGGCCTAGATGGTCATGGCCTCTGACACGGATAGTCAGAAGACGCGGGTTCGAATCCCGTCCGAGGATGAAAATTTTTCTCTCTATAAAATTTCAATGTTTGGGATCGCTAAGCAGACGTTAGTGTTTAAAAGTAATACATCAAAAGAGTGCATAATAAAGGTTACCTTGTAATAAAATACACAATACACTTCATAATTAACCATAAAACCGTAACATGTATAGCGTAGTGTTGTTAAGTTGTAAAAAATTGGATACGCCATAATGTTCGGTACATTATGCAAGTTTCTTTCGTTGTTATATAACTAGGTACAACACTAACCGACAAAGACGATAGTAATACTAACGTGTAATATCTTATCGTGTGATAATTTTTGGTTGAGAAATATTGACTAATTTTTGTGTAATAGCGGAAAGAACCACAAAGACAAACGAAATGTATGCAATTTAGCGGAAACATTATTATAAGCTAGTCCAGTGTTTCCCAGACTTTGTTTTGTCACGGCCCGTTAATTTTCACACTGCCCCTTCGTGACCCACTCAATGGTTTATTAAGCATAGTAATATTATAGAGTAAGTTTATTCATGTTGCTGCACATTGGAGTGAAATATTCTTAAGAATATTCTCTAATCCTAACACATGTTCATTAATTTATTTGAGTTAAGGTATCTATATAGGGGCAATGAACTCATGTTGTAATCTTTTTGTATTTGAGTTAAATTTGTAAATGTGAAGTTCCCTGTTTCCGCGTGATGTGACCACAGATAAAGCTTTTTCTTGCAGCTTCTGTCTTGTGTTTGTTACCTTGTAGTGCCATGGTTATTTTTTTTTTAAATTCAAAAATATGGGAAATGTATGCCACTCTTACCAACTAGTTAACATCGTGAAATTTGTCCTTGAATCATCTCTGGCTGTTTGGGGGATGCTTTTTAATTTTGCTCTCTTCTTATTTGCGAAGAACTCTTTTGACTTTTGAAGGTGGGAATGCTGTGACCCGGTATTTTGTTTTGTTGGCCCGGTACCGGGTCGCGACCCACCAAATGGGAAACGCTGAACAAGTGAATAAACAAATATTTGATCGCATTTCAGAAAAGCTTGTTTGTTCTGAGTTTATGTCCAATCGTTTCATGCAGAGAATAACCCTTAATGGGTTCAAATTTATTAAATGTTTATACAATTATTTTTTTCAAGGAGTCTTGGATTGTTTATTATATCATACTCGAGTCGCATAGTGTATTCCACTGTTTATTATATTAGCAGAAGAAAGTAACGTATAAATTACAATGCTGACTGAAACTTATTAATGGATAATTAATGAATATTCAGTAAAATAGCGTTAGGTTTTACGAAGTCTTTGAAAGTAACTAGGTACAAATGTATAAACTAAATCTCACAAGTCTACAATTAGGTACAGTTTGACTATCATTATTTCTAGTGTTATAATTATGGTCATTATTTAACTTAAATTGATGTAAATTACACGGCCACACATCCACCCAAAAAAAACTATGGTTATCTGTACAAGATTCCCGGAAATAGATTTATATATTGACATTCTGCAACTAGCTCTCACAACCCTATTATAGGATATATTATACTTAAACCGTGAGTTCCCTTCAACTCGATACCGTATTGAATTTAGATTTGGATTTTGACATTTCGTGTTCAAGCTCCCACATTGCGATGGTGACGATAAACTGTGATCGCTTAGAACGCTTGGAATTGTTTAGATCGTTATGTGGAACCACTGAACATTAAGAAACTTAGAAAGGGCTAGGTAGTAGTATTTCTTATCGTATGTTTTGTTTGTGAAGTATTTACGTTCTGTATTTGTGATTTCCAAAATTAAAACCCATAAAAAGCAAACTTAAAAGCCTTATTATACAAAGTGTAGTAGAAGATCAAATAAACTCTGATGCTAGATTTATTTATAACCACACTTTTTTTGCGTTTACAGGTCTTGACTTGAGAATTCGCTAGTCCCATACCCTCCCATATCTCATATCCATGGATGTGGGCTAAATAATATTTTGAAGAAATATGCAAATATTATCGCGTTTAGTTTTTAACAATGCCCGCTTTAATGCATTATATATAGTTGACATGGTATTTATTATCGAAAGAACAAGAAGATTTCACAGACAATTTATTAGGGTGATGAGTTGATGACTGAACTGTCCAGGAAAAACCCAATATTTTAAATATATAAAGTTTTTGGTGAAAATGCACCATGATATACGGGCAAACGCAGCGCTAAACATCAAGAGGACTTGCAAATATTTATACTAGACTAGAAACAAGTACACCAAAAGCGATGTGATACATGTTATTTTTTTAAACTACAAGATTTTCGGCAGTTCTAGCCTCGTTCGTATATTCCGCGATTTTGTCGTTTAGAACGGTATGTCAGCGTGTTCCTATTGTATTAGATATTATATGTGTATGAAGCAATCGATTTGCATTTCTAACGTAGATGCAACTTTACCTACTTCGTAAGTGGGCGATAGTTGAAAGTTCATTATACGTGCACAAGTTATACTCCATAGAGGTCATTATATGTTAGATAATAGTTTATATTAGCTGTATTTGTTCATAATATAATATGTGTTTAGGTTATAACCATAACCTTGTACCTATATTTTATTATGGATTTCTTAACGGCGTCTTTCTTGTATTACAAGTACAATTTGAAAAATTTTATACCGACTTCCATTCTATTCAGTTATTGGAGTGTAACTCAAGAAGTACTAGACCAAATTTGATGAAATTTTAATGGGACCACACGGGTAGCACGAGCTTTAAAAAAATAATTTTGAGAATCGGTTCACCCAATCGAAAGTATGAGGTAACAAACAAAAAAAAATTTTAAAAAAATACAGTCTAATTGAGTACTTCCTCCTTTTTGAAAGTCGGTAGAAAAAAGGCTAACCCTGTGTTTAAACATACTGTAAATTGTAATTGTATTATATTTATTTAAATAATTGTAAATTTAAATGAGCATCAACCATTTAAGAATGTTTTAAGAAATATTCCTTATTTTTTTTAATATTTAACGTATTATATCTCCAAACGGAATAATTTCTTTACATAATTAAATTGGACAACCTTTTATAAATAATAGCAAAAGACGCTGTATATAATTGTTTTAAAATATTTATGGAATCCCCAGTAATTGACTTATTTAACTGACGTATGAAGATGTCACAAAAGGTGATATCAATTAAGCCATTTAGCTAACTAGGCTGCCATTTACAAGCACATTAGATTTACAAGACTACTTCGTAAAGACCACGCAAACATTCTAATGGGTCTTTACATTCTCCTTTAATTGGGTGACAATTTAAACCGCCGTGCGATTCTGTAATGACTCTCGATGATGACGAGCTCACCACATAAGGTTGCTTTCTAACATTGCTTGTCATCTCTTCATTTGTTTCACGGATGTTGTCAAAGATGCAACGATGTTTGCTCTTAGAGAATCGCACGGCACAGAAATCTTCTGCTGAATTGGTTACCGAAAACCTACGAAGAAATAATATCAGGAAGAGTAACTGCCTTAAAAAAATTACCCAATAAAAGTCGTGCTCAATCAATAACATCGTTCACGCCGCTATGACTCAGCTGTCATAGTAGACGTTGCAACACGCGCGTGGACCAATCCCTGCTTTCCTTCTGTAATTTTAACCAAGCACCGAACATAGTATATATTCTGACCTCGGAAGTAATTCGTATTTGGAATCATACGTCGTTTTGGTTTGAAGGACTACTTTTTGTGTGGAATTTGTTCTGAGTTATGCTTCCTGACATTATTTCTTCGTAGCCCAAAACAGTTTTAGTAACACTGAAAGCTTTCTGCGTGGAACTACAACAGTTTTTAAATTCCAACAGCTTCTTACTGTTGGAGAACAAATATTTGGAACTGCGAGGTACAACGCCAAGATAGGACAGAAGAAGAAGTAGATATGCAGATGAGACTGTGCTTCTAATATGGCACTTAACCCTTTGCGTCCCAGAGACGTACATATACGTCAGTTTTATTCATAAATCTTTTGATTTAATTATCACGGTATAGGAAGGATTTAATTGGTGCTGAAGGCTAAATGGACATAAATGATTTGGTCCCAAAAATCTTCATTCATTCCTTCGAACAAAAAAATTACATACTAATTATTTTTCATTTTGTTTCAGGTAATAATCACATACTAAAGAAAGGATTAATCAAGACGACTGACGCTGGGTGGTATTGTAACCATAAATTATTTATAATTAGTTTATTATATATACTGATATACTTTGATACAGATAGACTTGTCCTTTCCAGAAAACAAAATTGGTTTTCGATTTTCAACTTTTCAAATAAGTTTTTTTTTTCTAAGAACCTTATTCAGACAAATACGACACAGAACAAAAGAAAAACAAATCTAGCCTTTCTTAAGTTATGCGCTATGTATATTATAACTGACTAGCATATTATTCCGAAAACAAAGTTACATTTATATAAGTAACTCCAGTGCAACTTTACTACCGGTCGGTCAAATTGCAGGAGCAGTTGGTAGTACCCTACTCTCTGAGCTGCCGCCTTATTGTCTAACTTGAATGAGAATGAAATGTCACTTCATTTTCATTTCCATTGATGGTTCCAGCCAATAGGGTTGTAGGGTTTCGCCCAGAATGGGATTCAAATGTCAAAATGAAGCCCATATTAATTCTTAGAAAAGATAGACAATAAGACCGCCGGTCCCGGGTCCGATACCCAGCCATAGTCAATTAATATGTATATTACATTTATTTACTTAACTGATATACAAAAAGTCAATTTTTGAGTATTGCAAGGTAATAATTTTATTGTAATCACAAACACGTATAGCCTCCGTCTCTGAATACCATTACCGAAATGACGTAACCCCCGGTAATATTGTTCTGTGAAAATAACCTTTGAATATTCTCAAAACTTTATTTATTTATTTATTTTGGTAATTCAACAGCGTTTACAATTAACATGTATACGAAATATAAAAACTTAAAATATGGCCAAAACAGAATTACAGAATAACAGAATTGTTAAATTAAAAACAATTTACAGAAAAGTAATAATAATACGAAAAAATATATGTAAAGGACAAAGATAAGATAAAGGTGGTTGAATAAGAATAATAATAATAAATTAAGAATGTGATCGCAACATATCTTAGTAGCTAGCTCAAGCTAATATAATTTGTTAGTAGTAGTCAAGTACAGTTTTTAACTACAGATATAACTTTTTTATGGGATAGAATCCACACAAGGTCCTTAAGTCCCAAACTAGGCAGAGCCTGTACTATGATAAACTGATGGCTGATATATGTACATACATATACATACCCATCCAGACACAAATCAAACAGACATGTTTATGCACACAAATGTTGTTAGAGGATCAAACCCGAGACCAGCGGCTCAGAAGCCAGGGATCCACCAACTGCGCCAGTATTGCACCAACTATTAGTATTCCCCTGAATTAGCGTCACTTAAAATAGTGACTATTTTTTATCGATTCAATTGAAGTTATCTGCGAGCGAACTTTTCTAGTTGAACACGTTGTTACTGTGGAGGACGTTTTCTCAATGCACGCACGTCAATAATATCATGTACACATATAAATGGCTCGCGTCATTCGTCTGCGGTTAAAAATAAAATAATAATCTCTCTATTTTTAATATGATAAACGGGATTCACTCACGTAAAAAAGTCACATGTTTCCGACTATAGTTTCAACCACATCTGCGGGGCTATTATGTATCTCAGTTGCTAATGAATGTTGTTTGAAATCTTGAAAATAACGGGTCTATGTCAGTTTTGACAACTCAAGTAAGCAAAAATGTTAGTAAATTCATGACTGGAGCTGTCAAAAGTGACATAGAGACGGCATTTTTTTTCGATTTCAATTAACATTTGTTACAAGCAACTGAAATACATAATAGCCCTACCGGTGGTCTTTTACAAGGAGAGTGCATTACGCTCGCAGTTGCGTTTCGCCTCGCACTGATTGAAACTTCGGAAAGATCTGACTTTTTTACGTGAGTGAATCCCGTTTTTCATATTAAAATGTGTACAAATTACGTTAGTTTTCATAATAAAATAATCTACATATAAATGAACCCCACCCCTATTTCTCCTGGTCACACTATAACTTGAAAACGGCTTTACCGATTTCATTAATCTTTTTAAAAATGTTTTCTACCCCTACGTAGGAGGTTCATACATTAAAAATAATTAAGACAAGCGCCATTTGAAAAAATTACCGCCGACTTCCATTCTACTACTTTGGTAAAAATCAGTTATTGGAGTGTAACTCAAAAACTACTGGACCGAATTTTATGATTGAAATGGGATCACAAGGAAAGCACCAGCTTTAAAACAAAAAAGAATTTTAACAATCGCTCCACCCTATCGAAAGTTATGAGGTAACAAACAAAAAAAACGAATTGAGTACTTCCTCCTTTTTGGAAGTCGGTATAAAAATGCGCAGAAACTTAGAAAATTTAATCCTTATATATGTTAAAAATAATCTCTATTTCCCAAGTTCCTCGCATAAAAGAAAAATCAAGAAAAGATGGTCTTTTGGCTGAAGGCCGAGTATACAACACGAAAGAAGTCACGGGCAGTCACTAGTAATTAATAATAATACTTTAAGTAATCAAACGTGTTAAGCCTTTAAATGACATGAGCACGCCAGTGTACTGTAGAGATCAATAAAAAACTGTTCATTTTAATTATAACTTATAATAAAGCTCGAGGGTTAAACGTTCAAATTAAACAAGGACCTCAAACATACGCCCGCACAATTCTGCGCACAAATTGCATAAAACATCAACATTTCACGATTCCCACAGTCGTCGTAAAACAATCAATACCATCATAAAAACATTGGCACACACAACCAAATGTTGGCCATTAGTGATTTAAACTGATTGCCACTTCATTGGCCACTAAAAAGTGTAAATGCCATTATGCTAAATGCCATGGTGTGCGTGAATCAGGTGTGTGCTCTTGAGTTGTGAATATTATGAACTTTGATGAAATATATTATGAATGGTGTTTTGGTAATCACTATTATGGGCTTAAATGAGGTTTTGCAATTTGCGTGTATCATTTCGTTTCCAAATAAGTACGCTCACTTATTTACGTTTTATATTAAAACTAAAATTATCTTAATAATTAGTTCTTTACTCGACTATGTCTGCAGTTAGTTTAATAGTGGTAACATCTAGTTTTTTTTCGTGATAGTGAAGAGCAGCTAAACTTGAGCTTTTGCATGGTGGTAGGGAAATGCTGGTGTACTGCTAGCGAACCCTCAATCACCTGTCGCTGAGCACCTGGCTGTGTGTTCCGGCAGCTGTACATGAGATCCAGTCGCTACTCTAGGTCTGTGAGATACCAGCTTCGACCGCATCATCAGTTATCATCAAGTGAGATAGTGGTCAAAGCCTATGAAGTACGTAAAAAGAGCTTGAATTCTATTGTCCCGTAAACTTGTAGAGTCGGTACTGCGTTTGACACCACATGATAGCGGTCTATAAGTCTCCTATTAATTATACATACCTTTAATTACCTAATTTCACAATACAAACTAAGCTTGCAGCGGCATTATTCACTTTATAATATATATATTAAGATTTGTATTAATTGTAAAATTTTCATGTACCTACTTACGTTATTGTATAGAATAAGGGCGAAAATAGGACAGGAAGATTCTTAACGTTTTTTATATTTTTTTAATAAAATGACATTGAATTTTAAGAAACAGGTTTTTTATAAGGCTGATACAGGTAACATTTTATATAATGGTCGTAAAAAGTAGCCTTGAACTGAAAGTGATAAAACGCCATGACAACCAAATGATGAATAAACAAGCTATGTTCATTATGAAACCGGATACTTGACTGTTTTTTAATAAAATCGTAAACTTTGAATAGGTACGTCAGACCTCTGACCCGCACCTATTAGTTTTAAATTAATGCATTTATTTATATTCACAAGTTTAAACTCGTTATTTCAAAATGTCAAGGCCTACCTCAGTCTTTACAATATTAATATATGTTTTTATACAAATCGATTGGCTTTATGTGTAAAATTAGAATTTATTGATTTTGAGAGCAGTTACACTTAGTTCAAATGTGAAACGAATGACGAAAACAAAAGCCAATGGAAGCATTAATTATCTACATTACCTGTAAATGCACCTATAGCGACCTCTTTAAGGATTTAAAGGTATGCGAGTAAATATTTATAAATACTTTTAATATCAATAATAACATAATAATGATGACATGAATTCAGTGTAAGTATAAAAAGTACATATACTCGGCCTAGCATGAATACCTGCGTAAGTGTAACGTAACTTATCGTTCACGTGAAACACTACAAACTGTAATTTATCTACGTCAAATGTGACGTAGATAAACAATTATTAATTAAAAACAACCTTATCTACTTGGGTGCAACGATGTTTGCTCTTTGAGAATCGCACGTCTGAAAGTTAGTTATACAGATAAGTTATTTAACAGTATAGCTGATGGCGTACACGCGTTCAGTTTTGCGTTCGCTTTTTGTATTACGTTACATAGATATACCCACGGTCTGCCCACAGGTGACCGACACGGTCAGAACGCCTCCTGTTTGGGTATATGTATCTATGTAACGTAATACAACACTACGAACGCAAAACAGACCGCGTGAACGCTTGAATGCGTGAACGCTTGAATGCGTGACCGCTCTCTGTCTGATAGCACCCTGAAAGTAAGCGTAATTCCTGCCCATGACAGTTGACTCAGTGCTTAAAGTGTTAAATGACATTGTACTGCACTTACTACCCTCCAGACAATTATCCAGTCTAGTCTAGTCTAGTCTGCAGTAATAACACTTTTTACAGTCTAAAAATCACATACAGGTTATATAATTTCAATCGTACCATTCTACAGTGACCACGATCATTGAAATGCCTTCTAAACTTCGGGATTAGAAGAATATTAAATATACGCGATTTAATTTATACGAAGATGCTAGATTCAAATCTCTAATAATCGTGAAAGCCTAAGAATTAATTATACGAAACCGGCTATTCCATGGATTCTCCATGGTAACGGATGAGCCGCTATGTATAAATGATAATATATGATATTACCGTGGTAAGGTCCTCCTTGCGGAGTGAAGGCCATGCTTGTGTACGTATTCCAACAATTAGGTACGTTAGCTTCGTCGGTAAATTCAATATAGGTGTTAAAAAAAGTTAAACAAACACATATATATATTTTAGTAAACGATTTATGCCTTTTGCACATCATTGTAACAACATCCCAGAGATAGAAATAGACCTGAAATTTTAAAAGAATTAATTGACTTATTATACAAAAATCCGTACCTACGATAAACACTAAGAAAGCATCGATAAAATTACATTGGTAACATAAGGACATCACTAGTGAAATGGGGGATATTAACATAGTAAAACTCTGGTTTAGCTATGTTATTACCAAAAGGTATTATGCCATTTAATTTAATAGGCCTGCCGCGAGTCCTGTGGCCTTGTGTCCTATCTCATAATTAACTCATAAATGGGTAAATATATAGGTAGGTAGGCACTACCTATATATTTACCCATTTTCTACTGACTTCCAAAAAGGAGGAGGTAATCAATTCGACAGTTTTTTTATGTTTGTTACCTCATAACTTTCGATAGGGTGAACCGATTCTCAAAATCCTTATTTTGTTTGAAAGCTCCCTGTGTGGTCCCATTTAAATTTCATCAAATTCGGTGAACTTTAGTTTTTTAGTTACAATCCAATAACTGAATAGAATGGAAGTCGGTAATAATTTTTTCACATTGTACTTGTTATCATTTATCTATAGATGATATAATATGTGCTATTCAAATTTCGATGAAGTCACGGTGTTTGTGAAAAAAAACTCAGACTAGACTAGACTAGACTAGGGCTGAGTGATTCTAAGCTAAGCGAAGTACTGCACGCAATGAGGGATTATGAGTCAAATGAAAAGAAACAATCACTTTAAATCACTTAACTCTTGTGTGACACAAATGTTTCAAATAAAATTATACAGTATGTAAGGAGGCTGCTTCAATAGGTGTGAATAATATACTTTTTTTCAATGGTTTTAATCAACAAATCCGGCAGGGCTATTATGTATCTCAGTTGCTAACAAATATTGATTGAAATCTTGAAAAATGGCAGCACTATATCAGTTTTGACAACTCCAGTAAGCAAACATGTTAGTAAGTTGATGACAGGAGCTGACAAAAGTGACATAGAGGCGTTATTTTTTTTTCGATTTCAATCATCATTTGTTAGCAACTGAAATACATAATAGCCCTACAGTTCAAGTTAGTGAGACGAAATAGTAGATTGTATCATAAGGGAGCAAAATAATATTTTTACGGCGAGGGCGCTTTTTTGAATCCAGAGCGAAGTGAGGGTTTCTAGAGTAGAATCCCGAGCGTAGCGAGGGATTCTTTAGTAGAATCCTGAACGTAGCGAGGGATTCAAAGTACGTCGCCCGAGCCAAAAATATATTTTGCGCCCGGGTGATACACTCTACTTTTCATCACCCACTATGAGAAAATAAAAGCGCCTCATATTTTATTGTAATATTATTATTTAATAAAACATAGAGTAACAACTAAATTGAAATTAAATAGTATCCTTTATTAAAACAACTAAAAACTTATATTTACATTTGAGACATTTTCGCAATTATGAAAATTTATTGTTACAGTTTTATTAGGAATAGAGATTGTTGTAGATTTTATATTCTGCGTGTGTGAAATGTCCGAATCTGGATCATTTTGAGGAAAATGTGACGGTGAATCTCGTTGTTTGGATGTAGATAGGTGCGGCGACAGTGGTATGGATGGATTAACTGAAGGTTGCAATTTAATGTTTTCCACGATGCGTTCAGATGTTTTCGCCTTGTTCTCAATGGAATCTTCTATATACCCTTCTGCTACAGCACTCGATTTCCATCCTCCATGTCGCTTGAGAACAGTTAAGTCCGCTCCAGTATCTGCCAAAAGGGTAGCAGAAGTACGACGACAAAACTGTCATGACATTTCATCACCATTGACAGTTGCCGAGCACGTCTAGTGTATCGATATGTCAAAATGATTGCGAGCTATTGACTAAAATATCAGAAACTGACACAAACTTTGACAGAACTGTCATCGTTACGATCTGTGTCTGTGCTGAACCCAAGAATGTTACGCTTTTTCACCCACGTGGTGATGGATAATGATGATGATGATGATGATGACGATGATCAAAAGTATCCTATGTGTTAATTCAACGCCTCGTCTACCTCCATACAAAAATTAAAAATTGGCACCGCTGTTTGAGCGTGAAAGAGTAACAAACATCCATACATCCAAACTCACAAACATTCACGTTTATAATATTAAGTAGAAAGTTGGATTTTAGTTTCCATACAATACTCAGACTAGAACAAAAGCTTACGAAAGCAAGTCCATACCACTATTGAGAAAGAACAATTATATTTGAAGGGTCCGATTACGAGGTACCGCGTTAGCTTGCACACCATGCTTAATGTCTTGTTCCCATAGTTACGTCACAAGTTCCCATCAACGGCTTTGATATTCATCCGACTACAATAAAGCACACTATGTTTAAAAAACACTGCTAACAAAAGCTACGTGGGTATTGTCATAGTATAAAGATGCAGTATGGAAACTAAGCTTAGTTAAGCGGAAATAAACTTATCCGTGACCACTCGTCATGTCGCGGCCTTACTACTGACAGCACCGCGACTACCGCTTAGGGCTCTCATCGATGCGCATGTTTGTGTGAGTGAGCCGTTTCGAAAGTTTGTAGGGTAGTTTCCGTACTGTTTCTCTATATTATACTGTGGTATTGTATTATAATTTTGCTTATTCTTGGCCTGTTTGAGGAGAATAGATGCTTTTGCAATGTAAAAGAAGTATGATAAAATTACCCATGTCAGTTTTCATCTCAAGACCGTTGCATGACAACTTGTCAAAAGCATCAATGTATCATGAACCTTTAATCAATTATTACATTAAATGCTAATTTATATTTATAATAGTATTTTTAATACATGCTTAATTAATCTCCATTAAAACAACTTTATTCACGACTAAAATATAGTAATACTTCTTTAAAATATAAGTAATAGTATATAGCGTAAAGAACATAGCTGTCTTTGTATTTGGTAACCTGTCTTCAGTCAGTGTCAATTATGTCTTTCTCAATGAACCACAAGACACGGATCGGGATATCTCCTGAAGAAAATTAATGTATATAATACATAAACATAAACTTGTTTGCGAAGGGGTACGCTACGATCATGGTATACCTCCTTTACATCATTAACTCCCGTCTTTTCGAATACATCAGTTATGGGTTTTTTGGCCTAGCATACTTTAGGATCTAGTACGAATTAGTGCGACTGAAATTAGTTCAGAAGATGTAATAATCACCTATATATCATTAGTTGATTATGCTACAAATTTCAAATGTTATCCTAGTTTTATTTTTCTTAAGCTTGTGTGCTGCAATTTGTTACAGTAGGTTTTTCAAAATGTTTCTTTATCCATAAAGACCTATTCAGACCTGAGCGTTATTCGCTACCGCTAAAAATACCACGCGGAACTCGATGGGTAAATAATATGAAGTTCCATAACTGCAGCAAAACTTGTACCGCGTAGTGAGGCGGTATTTTCTTTTGTTTGGCGAAACTAGTTCCGCCACCCCGATAACCGTTGCCAACGAGTATCTCTACCGCGCGCGGTAGCGATATCCGCTTTGGTGTGAACAGTGAAATTAACGCATACCCTTTCGGATTTATCTATCGCTCTATAGTGAATAACGCCCAGATCTGAATAGGCCTTTACACCGCGTTTGGTTTTACCCATGGATTTGATAGGACTGCAGCCAACTGTTTTTTTTTCTAAAATAAATTGCAGAAGTAAATACAACATTTTATAGCTTTGCAAATACTATTTAATTTTATTAGAAACGTTAAGAAACTTGATTAGATCCTGGTGTATACTAGTTTTAAGTTAAAATTAATAAGAATGACACATATTATATTTTTGTTCATCTGCTTAAGTTTATGCATCTGCAATTAAATTTATGGATTGCTCCGAATTTATTAATTTAATCATTGAACTTAACATTAATTTAAAATTCTTTACTAATGCATGCAAATGTGATGTGTTTGTGTTTTGTTTTAAGTAATTAATGTAAATAGTCACATAAATATATTAACTAGAGTCAAACAGTCCTCGAAATGTCAGCAATGATAAACCGAGACCACAGCTTTTTGTTCGTATTAGGTAACAAAATAATAAATTATGATGGCGGCAAAAGATAGAGCCTAGTGTTAAGACCAGTTTGTGTGATTTCAAACTGCTTTTTAAGAAAAATGTTTTAGAGAATACCAAGGTCACAGATTTAAAGGACATCGTTCTCTAGAACTACTAACTTTCAACTTGTTTTTTTTTTACATAATTGTATAATGATGTCATGCTATCATATCATAGGTAAGTATCAAAACATTCTAATCTGTTTCTACTCACCGAATCTCGCTATCATCTTCAGGTGGATTAAAGCCATGGAACAAGAGATTTCTGTAAGAAAATGTGTCTTAAATCCAATGCACTCTTTATAATAACAATATTTTACAATTAACTATAAAATATATTATACTTTAGTATACATAAATGTATGGCTAATAGACTGAGGGTCTTTCTTATAAACGCTGCTTACCTTAAAATGATGCTATTTAGTAGTGCGCACTACAACATTGTTCTGCGGCGTACTAAGTGATGTTATTTAAATTTAAGCAGTATGCCCGTAAAGTGATTTTTCATACCACCTGTTCGAAAATTACATATCACGAAATCTCTACGTAAAGCAAGGCATTACATACGCGGGGCTGTAAAGTTGTATGAGACTCGTTAGTTGTAGGAAAACGTACGTAGACTAGACAGCATACAGAAAAAAATACGAAAGGTGGGATTGTACTATTAGTAGTGAGTTCGAATAGCACTAAGTTGGTGAAAATAGTTAGCGCTAAAAACGCTCACAAGGGCGTTCGAATTGGGAATCTATAGGTGAAAATGTTGTTTATGTCTTTTTATGTTCAGCGTTCGAAAAGCTAAAAAAATAATTATTTTTGCCACCAAAATTGGGCTTTACGAACGCTTTAACAAAAGAGTCAACAATTGCAACGCCACCAATGCCCTCATTGCTAAACGAACCTAAGGAGTGTGATTGTTGTGCGCCGAGTTGCTATGGGTTACGCACGGTCCGCTCTGCGCATTCAAGGTCATAGTTGAAGTTACGTGTTTCGATCGGTGCTAGGTATGATATTCATCTATGTTCTGGTGTTTGGTGTTATTCAACTTTCATAAAATATTATTATTTTCAACGTGGTGCATGTAACTGTACCGAAATATCGGGTGCTCCAAAAGCAACTAAATCGTGAGTACTAATTATAACTTAGTTAACAACCGCGAAAGTCTAAAACAGTGTTTTCCATAAAATGTTACTTCCGAAGATATTGTCTCTGTCCTATAACGGGACAAATGTGTCAAATTTGAACATATTAACTATCAATGTATTTTACTTCTAACGAAATAACTGCTATTTTAAAGCACTGAATTTTTATTGTCTCGCAGTAGGTATGAAAAGTAGAGTACGCACCTCGAGGATAAAGCCTGTCTTCGTCTTGGGCGGCTTTAACCCCTCGCTTCACTCAGGACTCTACATACATAAAAATTAAATCTTAACCCAAGAGTCCCCGTTACACTCAGGGTTCAATATACCGCCCATGACGTAAGACACAGCTTTACTCCCTTGGTGCATAATCTACTAATAAAGTCTTACCGCTAATGTAATCTTGTATAGAACATGCTATTGTCTATCTTTATTAAAAAGAGGAAACCGGCGTTCTGAAAATGATTTTACTAAAAAGAAGCCACATTATCCTTGAGTGCTATAATCTATTTAATATAATTTGAAATACTTTTGCTCGCGGTTACTCTCGCATTGGTACCGTATCACTGCGTAACGGTTAAGGGGATTTTTTTTGTTACTTAGATACTTTCTTATCTTAAATCACACGTGCGAAGCTGCGTGTACGTGTTGCTAGTATGGAATAAAAATAGAATAGAAATAACTATATACCTATGGGTATATTTGTTACTGTGCCGTTCCGAGCAATTTGTATCTTTTACGAAGCACCGCACAATGCTCGTCATCTTAAGGCGCTGTCAGCTCAGCGCTTGGCGGCGTTCAATTTCCTTTACTGGAAATCAAGCAAGCGCATCTCGTATAAACGTACTAAATTCATAAATAATAATGTGTACTCCTAAATAAAAAAAATATCCGTCAATATATGTGTATTAAAAATTGCTATTTTACGATATGTGTTTCATGCGACAAATACAATAGTGAATAAAGAGAAAAACTGATTTAAAGGTGAAATTAAGTGGTATGTTTGAATATTTTTTTAATGTGCTCTAATATGTTAATAGTAGATTAGTAGCCAGATAAAATATGTTTGAAGTCTTAGAAATTTCATATTATTTTTTGTAGTTTTAATTAAATCGCTGCTGATATACGAGTAAACTGCTTTAAAAACCCTAATTTTATTGACTTCATGATATCGCTTACTTATTGCAACAACGACATTTTTCAAAATCTTGATATTTTGAGATAAGTATGTAAAAACAAAGCTTTATCGATCTATTTTTTGGTGCAATAAAGACAACAGCATGCTTCAATTCCAATTCGCCAGATGGCGTTAAGTGTCTAAATTGCGCGCTGTCGACGCGCATCGTATGTAATTTCAATATCGTTCCATCTCAGTTACACCAAAGTATTCAAGGCCAAAGCACGCATCTTGCTCGTGAAGCACGTCATATTTTGGAATAATACTATATTGCAGCAAATGGTAAGTACCTTCCTTTAAATAAATATTGTTACAATGTAGGATTATTTTGTGTTATGTCACTATTGTATTTAAACATAAAGTATTTCTATTTATATTATTTAACGATATGACGCTATTGCAGAAAGAACCACAAGTATATTTGTATTATTTTGCATTATGACGTTATTGCAACATAATCACACTACGTCAACATTATCGTTACTTAATACATTCAGGATTATATCGTTATTGCAGCAAAGATAGCTTTATTTAAGATTATTATTTTAGGTTATGACTGTATTACAGTTAATACAGTGTACACTTTTTGTGTTAATTAAAATCAGAACTTCTTTTTAGGCATCCCGAGGGCGGTTGGTTACTAGTTGATCTCGTTAATAGTGTTGATGAAAACGACGAAGAAGAAAATGATGCTACCATCATATCACCGGAACCAGTTATGGATTCAAATAATACGAGAAATAAATCCAGATCCTCTTCTTCGTCTAGCTCGTCGAGTTCCTCGAGCTCTTCAAGTTCATCCAGTGAAGATGAGACGCCTGATGTCGTTGAATCTTATGTAACAACAGGAATTAATCAAGGAAATAACCAAATAATCTCACAGCAAACAATTATAACATTTAATGTTTGACTACCCACATTATTATTTTTTCTATACTTTCAATTTCAGATGTTCCACACTATTCATCAATGGCTTCAACTAGCGGTCTACAACTTCCTGATCCCTATGAAAATGTTGACGATTCAGATAGTTCTAGTGAAGATGAAAGAATTCCTCGGCGTAACGAAGTATTGGTGACGACATCTAGCACTCCCGAAAAGAGAGGCAGAAAACGTCACAGAAAAGAAGAAAACTGGAGAAGAAACATTTTAAAAAAGGCACGAAATACCGGTAAAGCTTACGAATATCATACAGCAACAAAGAAAATAAGACCAGAAAGAAAATTGAAACCAGGCTGCTCAGATGCATGCAAATTACAATGTTACCTTGCCTTTAACGAAAACGATCGAACATCTATATTTAATTCTTATTGGGATTTAGGTGACATAGAGCTACAGCGGCAATTCATTTCCAACTGTATACAAACTCTTCAGCCACGGTATCGCTATGTCCGTGTTGGAGGTACACGAAAACCCAGAGATAATAATCGCTCTTATTATTTTAAGAAGGATGGCGTTAATATTCGTGTTTGTAAACTGTTTTTTAAGAATACTTTAGACATAAACGACCGACCAATTCGTACTGTTATAGAAAAACAAAATAAATTAGCGGGATCATTATTGGAAAATGATAAACGTGGAAAGCATGGTCATCAAAAGAGAGTTGAGGATGGCATTAAGCAAGGGATCTCTTAATTCATTGAGTCTATTCCTAAGATTGAGAGTCACTATACTAGGGCAAATACCTCAAAGCTTTATATTGATGGTGGCAAAACAATAATTGACCTTCATAAAGATTATGAAGATCATTGCAAAGCAAATGGAAAACCTTTTGGGAATTACGCATTATTTTATAAAAATTTTACGAAGGACTTCAATATTTCATTTTTTGTACCTAAAAAGGACTTATGCGAAATTTGCCATGTTTATGAAAATACTGACGCAACTGAAAAACAAGGTCTACAGGCAACCTACGATACCACCAAGAAGAAAAACGTTTGTCCAGATTGGAGAAAGAAAGTGATAAAAACGTAACAGAGCCACATGTTTTGATTGCTGTCTATGATTTGCAGGCTATCGTTCAATTGCCTAAAGGTAATTTCTCATTATTTTATTATAAATGCAAATTAAACGTATTAAACTTTACTATTCATGACATCAGCAATAAAATATCTGACTGTTACGTTTGGGATGAGTCCAATGGAAACAGAGGAGTTAACGAACTGGGAAGTTGTGTTTTTGACTATTTGAAAAATGTGTCAGATGCTGGTAAAACCGAGATAGTATTCTATAGTGATAACTGTGCCAGGCAACAGAAAAACAAATTTATGGTATCGATGTATTTGTATGCGGTACGTTGTCTTAATATAAATAAAATAACACATAAATATTTAATTAAGGGTCACACCCAAAATGAGGGGGATGCCGTCCACTCATTAATTGAAAGGCAGATAAAACGTCAAGTAAGAAGCGGGCCTATGTACACACCAGAATCTTTTGTATCTGCTATAAAATGGCTAAAAGGAATGGACCTCCTCTTAAAGTACATGAATTGAATTATGAATTCTTCTATGATGTAAAGTGTGAATCTCGGACCATTGAAAATCAATGAAGCTAAAATATTGGAAGTAAGGAAAGAATGTCTCAATTCAATTTTTTATAAAACTTCTTACGAGGATCAAGAGTTTAAAGAGGTTGTCATAATCAAACGAAGGAACATTAATCCTCAATGGAAACCAGCTTTTGCACAAAAACCTGGTATTTCAGAAAGGAAAAAAAGCGATTTAATGGAGTTAGTAAATAAAAAACACATTCCATCTATTTACAAACCTTTTTTTGAAAATTTATAAGAATTTTGATATGTTGTGTGTATGTTGTAAGTATAACTAATGTTATTAAGACTCAATTAACAGACTGTCATTTAGAAATTAAGAGTTAGTAACGATAATTTTTAATTATCTAATTAGTTCCTACTTAAAACCTAATTCTGTGATTATTGAAAGACTTAGTGTTAAGTTTAAAAATGTTACTATTTTTTTAGAATTTATTTAGATACCTACTGTAAAACTAGTGCCATAGAAATTGGTTGTGATTACCGATACTTAATTTAGAATAAGGCAGAATTGCCGTAGTTTTTTTTTTAGAGAATTATATTCTCATTCGTTAGTAAGTTTGTTAATTATTTCTACTTAACTTACATCGTGAGGTTTTGCATTTATTAAGTTTTAAGTTGTTAATTTTGTGTTTTTACTTTGACTTTACTTATTTTAACAGACATCCCTAAGAATTTGTTTATGTTTGTTTGTTTGTTTTATTTTATGTTTGTTTTATTTTATTTTTGAGTATGACACTTATTAGCAACAAAGTCATTATTTAACTTAAATTGTGTTTTTTTTTATTGTTTTTATTGTAAGGATGACATAATTACGAGTAATACTTTTTCTAGGTAACTTTTTGCTACAATAATGACATAAGTGAGGAACTTGTTTTTTTAATTTGGTTTTTGAAAACAGTGTGTTTAACATAACACATTGTGACTACTTAATATGAAAGTTAATTAATGTACAAGACTGATTAAAATACTTCTGAACAAAAACAGTGTTTTTTTATTGAAATACTAAAGATTCAAAGTTTAAAACTACCGTCCTGTAAAATGATGTTTTTTTCGTTATGTCGGTCTTGCAATAAGCAAGCGATATGACAGCACCTTAAAGGCGCGGTCAGTTCAGAGTTTGAATGGTTGCAATTTCTTTCACTTGTAATCAAGCAAGCGCATCTCGAAAAACGTACACAATTCATAAAAAAATAATGTTCACTATTCAATAAAAACAGTATCCGCCAGTGGTATGTGTATTAAAAATTGCTATTTGATGATATGTGTTTCATGACAAATACAATTGTGAATAAAGAGCAAAACTGTTTTAAAGAGAGGGCACTTTTTTGAATCCCTCGCTACGCTCGGGATTTTACTCTAGATTCCCGAGCATAGCGAGGGATTTTTTTAGGCGCACTTAATGGCGAACCAAGTCGTCCTTTTCGAATACTCGTAGATGGAATGAAAAAGTCTTAGAAACGTCCTGTTACTTTTTGAACTTTTAAGTAAATCGCTGCTTATAAGGTAAACTGCTTCAAAACCCCTCAATTATATCGATGTCGTGAATTGACAGCACCTTTTATTACAACAATACATTTGATTTTTATATCTATTACGCCGTGACGCGTGCACACACTGCTTGGAGGCAGAAGAGCTGTCATAGTGGAGATACCCGTGAAGAAGTACTTTTGCTCAAGTGGATAATAAGTTCTTCTCAAATTGAACCTTGAGCGTTGAGAATGTATTCAGTATGCCCTTATTAATGCCTAAAATAAGACAAATCAACGATATACGGTTCGTCATTGCTGCATTATCTCTCAGTAGCTTGAGAACTAGCATTGTCCTCAAGTCTCTGTTGCCTAACAGCTATTGTTTTACTGTTTACAGTATCTTGTATGCACATGCCCTTGAAATATAGCAAAATTATAATTAAAAGCTATAGAGTTATATATCAAGCGATATGGAGATCAGGTGGGAATGCCAGCAATTAAATTAGATTAATGTAGCACAAATATGTATCGTACGCAATGTTTTTTTCAAGTGTTACCACATTTTGCGGTTCTATTAAAGTACAAAGATTCACACGATGTACTTTATGAAACATTAATCAAAAGGCATAAAGTTTATAGGTCAATTTTATGTTAACCACACACGTTGCAGTTCCTGGAAAAGTAGGTTGATTTCTGCGATATCTATTGTACTCGTATTATTGGACAAATATGGCGAATCGCTAGTCAAAGCGTTAAAAACTACCTGTGTATATCAATTTATTGCCTAACGTGTGCAGTTAAATTGACAAAAATATTATGATGAGATTATTGAAAATTTGTATTATATCTACACTAATATTACAACAACCAAATGATTTTTTGTTTGTTTGAATTATATAGGCTTCGAAACTACTGGATGGATTTGAAAAGATTTTAAACCATTAGACTCCTACATTATCCCTAAAGATCATAGGCTATTAGTTTTGATTCATCATCACCATCATCCATTTTCACGCGGGTGAAACTGCGGAGCGCAGCTACCTATACCTATAGCTACATAATGTGAGTGGGTAATAGTTATTTGTGTTACAAGGGGAAGCAATATTTTGTGGTAAGGGCATTACTTTTAATTCAGAGCGAAATAAAGGATTCTATAGTATTATATAGAATCCTGAGTGTAGCGAGGAGCTTACGACACGGAGGATACGGCGCCCGAACAAAACATATTTGCCCCGTTGTGACACATGCTTTTTTCATTACTACGAGTACCTATTAAAAAATAGAGCTAGCTAAGCTAGAAGAAAAATATTTCGAGGCCGAAGTTGTAAAAATATGCGTAAAACCGAATTCCGTAGGTATGTCTCGTCATCTGAATCAGAACCGCCTTTTTGACCGCGTCTCTAAACTCCTACAGTATAAATATCAAAAGTAAAATGTTACAAAATTTCAAATAGTATCTCTTCACTTTAAAAGACACCATGTTGGAAAACACTTAGAGTACTTATTAAAAGAAAAACTAAATGAATTAATTATAGCACTAAACAATCCCCGTGGCCCCCTGTTGATATAAATAAAGACAGGTCAATGAGATCACATAATTGATAATTCACCTATAAAGAAACAAATGATCGTATCAAATGCCACCACGCCTACCGGTTTCAAGAAGATTGAAAACTTGATCGACGGTATGACAATCGCTCGATCACCGGCGTATAATCGCAAATTATGGCTACGGTATCGGTTACTTGTTACTGCTGTCTTATCTGTGGTGTGGTCTAGTAACATCGGAATAGACAGCAGAAGTTAGTGCAAAGTCACAAAATGGCGGTATTTGACATTTGGGTACAACAAGGTAGTGTGGTTTGTGTAGTTTTTTTTGGATTTAGCACGTTTCTAAAATGTCTTCAAATGATTGCTTTAGCACAATAATGCTTGTAGAGCAATATAAAGATGAAATTTCTGTGTATAGGAAAGGTGAAAACAAAACGAAAGAAGAAGAGAAACCTACAGGTTTCTCTTGCACCCGGGGCAAAACAATAGGTCATTTTATTTATTTTTCACAACAAAATAAGGCCGTAATAATTTTATGTGCTAAAATCACATACGTTTTTGTCTTTGTTTTTACCTAAACCGCCATTTTGGACGTCACAGCTTCCACAGTCTATAGAACCTAAAAGCTGTTTTGTTTCAACTATAGGATTAGCCGGAAATATTTAGAATACCTCGCTAATTTTCAAAATGGTGTTTTTGTGTTATAGCCTAGGTAGCCCGGGTAACCGTTTTACATGGCTAAGAAATTTGTAATATCCGAAGGTTATTCTTCATTTACTTACATTATTAACAGATCATTTGTATAGAAAGGCCAGTGTTTCCATTAATTTTTAAATATGACAGTATACTCTTTTCAAAGCACATAATTAATACCTAACGAACGTCTAAACAACGCCGCTGACGTTGTATGAAAGATAGTTCTTAACCAAAAAACCACAAATTAAACTAAAGTAAATAAATTCATTAAGATTCATTTGTAATACTACAAAAGAAGGTGGTCGCCGCGATCTTGCTTCGTAAACTCCCTAAGGAGGGGCATCGGACATGCCCGAAACCTTGGTCGACAACTTTGGCTAATTACATTAGTAAAGTCAGTTTTGATATTAAACAAATATGTGTCAAACTTACGAAAATCTTCAAACTGAAATAACTACAAAAGAACACATAAAATTTCCAATCAAATAATGTCTATTCATAATGATTCTGCTCACAGTTTGCTGAAGCAACAATATTATAGGAGCAAAGGTCTTATCGTTATTATAATGTTGTACCTTTAGGTATTGCTTCGGTACGGATGTTAAAGATCAATGCACAATTACTTTGATGTTGGATATTATATACATTTATTAATTAAAAGTGTGTAAGATATATATTGCAAGAAAACGTACTAATTGTACTCGTACTTATTTGTAATAATGTACCGAATTTTAATTAAATATTTGTATTACAGTTTCTTAGGATCAAGTAAGTACCTACTTTAATCTGTCTGGCGCAGTCAGTAGGATACGTGTTTTTGTAAATCATAGAATTTTAGACAACGATTGAAATGCTTTATCCAAGTTCATCATCTGCTGCCAAAATGACGCCAAGTTTTATGGTGTTTGTTCTCGATAGAGACTCTATTTGTTTTTCGTAGTAAATTTAGTAAAAATGTAGTAGTATATTTGACGTCTAAATGAGGATCTTTGATACCCGAATTTAATAAATAGATTTAAATTTGTTTGATTATAGAATTCATTTATATTCAAAAACATGTATAGTTAGATCTGTTTCTACTAAGTAGTTAAAAACAAATCGACGTATCAGACATTGCATATTTATTTTATTTGCATAATAGACTTCCTTGTCACACTTATTCACAGTTTCAATAAAAATGAGTAGCTTCGAAATCTTTACGTCAATATATAAAGATTATTATATTATATATATTATTATATCTTCAAGCTTACTCAACTGAGGAAACTAGACTAAAGCAAGTAAGACTAACTTAAGCAACACACATTAGTTTTTCGAAATTGAATACTCAAGCTGGCAGAATGACCGATGTGACCTTTTATAGCAGAACAAGTTACGATGGGACGTTAAAGAGCATCTAATAAATTAACTCATACGCTGCAAAGGGAACGGATAGTAGTTAGGTATTTGCAGTATTTGATATTACTCATGTGTCGAGAAGATAAATTATACATAATTTTTTTATCAACCGACTTCCAAAAATAAAAATACTCAAATCGACTGTTTTTTTAATGTTTGTTATCTCATAACTTTCGATACTCAAACTGATTCTCAAAATTATTTTTTTGTTTGAAACTTGGTGCTTCCCGTGTGCTTCCATTTAAATTTCATCAAATTAGTCCGGTCCAGTAGTTTTTGAGTTACACTCCAATAACTGAATAGAATGGAAGTCGGTATTTAATTTTTGAAATTGTGTTCGTCCATAGATCATTCTAGGTATATAACTGGCCGTTTAAGAAAGAGCTCGTCTTATTTACAACCAGAGTGTCAGCCATATTCTGCCTTAAAGGGTAGTGTGCAAGCATGACCATGTTAAAGCATTGTAGCGAAAATTACTGGAATGCGACACCACGTCAAGCTTTGGCTTAAAAATTCTGGGTAGCACCGCAACTGCAATGAACAGGCAATTAGGTATTATGTGAAAGTGCTTACAGTGAACAACTTACCTGTTTTTCCAAATGATAGTTTAAATAACGTGTCCATCTTGATAGTAGCAACAGCGTCCTGCTACCATCTAGCTGGTCATAGAGATAACTTTTATAATAATATAAAATATAAATACAATATATCTCTTGTTCATAAGAAAAAAGATAAAAACATCTATAACATGTACATTACAAATACTTTAAACGAGTAATTCTTATATATATATATATATATATATATATATAATATGATCTAGATCTCGGAAACGGCTCCAGCGATTTTCATGAAATTTAATATGCAGGGGGTTTCGGGGGCGATGAATCGATCTATCTAGGTTTCATTTTTAGAAATTGTCTTTTTATTTTTGTTTTCAGTATGAAAAACCACAGTTTGTTCGTTGCATTCAAACTAGATGGCGTAACAGTCGCATTGCAAAATCCTGAATCGCGGTGACAGGATTCTCACGGAACATATGTTGATATTTTGTATTCATGTCTATATCGAGCACCCTGGTCACCCAGGTACTTACATATTATATGAAGAACAATAAAAGAAGACGTTACCGTTTTGTCATGGACAGTATGCCATATAAATTTTACCGGTCGTAATTTTGTCTCTACAGCTTTAAATAATTATTGGAAGCTGCTTTATGAATATGTATGATTAACATCTTAATTACAGCTTTAAAACACCGTACAAGTTTCATAAATATTATTTTATGCTCGTTGCAGACGAATCGAGATGGAATCCTTAATGATGTACAATGACATACCATCAGCGATTCGCGCGTAACAGCTGTGTTTATGAAATGTTTTCATTAGTGTTTATGTGTCATCAGGGTTTTACTATGCGCATAACCTTTATTAAAGTAATAACTTCTTGAAATAATACTAATAAAAATAAGATTGTACCATTTTCTGTAAGAAGTAGACATAAGTAAGAAATTGTTGGATAGTAAGAAAATGTTGTTGTTGTATAGTAAAAAAAAAATGTTTTATATTAAGGGCTGTGGATTTTGTTTAATACATTTAAATAATTCAGGGCAGTCTTTGGGGACTGTCGATAAAACTGAAAACTATTAAAATTATTTTTAGACACACAATTAACAACAATTGTGTGTCTTAAAAATTGTAAATTGTCATGGAAACCATTATGGTCATAAACACTGGAATGACATTTCTAAGAATATGATTCTATTCAAATTTGGGTATTTTCAAGTTAGTTTAGCGAGCACCAAGTTACGTGACGACTAATATGTCTAAAATATATCCACAATTCAAGAGCAATATCTAATTTTAATGCTGCCCTAATTTGGATTTTAGCCCAAACAGTATAAGGACTGCCATAATTTAGAGATTTTTAGAGAATACTTACAGTGTCGACAACAACGTTGGCTAATTACGCGAGGAAAGTTGTGTCCACAACCAGATTTTTTTAACAAAAATATCATAGGTTATTGACATGGCTTCCGACATGGACATATTCAGAGGCAGTCTGAAAACTCAAGGGCTAGAGGCATAACGATTTAGTTCCATACGCGCACTATTTTTACTTAGAACAGTGTCCTTCAAACCTTAAAGAACCTTTCAGTATCGCTATAGAACATCTGGCACTGTACAAGAAATCTAAGGCTGGCCTTTAGCCTGTCCCCTATCCAGAATATGTAGTAGCCCATACTCCCCTTTTTGAAGGCACATATATCCTAGCAGTGGTAACGTTATGGGCTGAATAGGTGAAATGATATTAATAAAGCTAAATGGTAACTAAAATACGATGTTTTCTGATGTACGAAAAGGAAAACCTAGATTGAACAGATTGGGTTTGAACCCAACGTTTTGGCTTTAAAATTTAGAAATACCCTAAAACATAAGCTGATGAAGCATTAGTAAATAGTGGTCTTGGCGTCTGACACGAATTTTTGAAAGAAGCGGGCTCCCGTCCGAGGGTGTGATTTATCTCTTTAAAATTGCATGTCATCAATGTTGAATATTTTAAATTAAAAATTAATTAAAAAACGTTATTGAAAAAATATTTAGTGACACTTCCGCTGAAAAGAAAACAATGATTTTGGCCTTTTTGGGGGCGTGCACTACCCTCCCTCCCGCATAAAATGCTAATAGGAAGAATACAAAATAAAAAACACAAGAAACCCCAAATAAACCAACACCGATTCGACACGTGTTTCGCCTCTACACGAGGCATCCTCAGGAGATGTTGACTCGTCGAGCGCTAGACCGACAGGCCCTGTGTGTGTGTTTTTTTATTTTGTATTCTTCCTATTAGCATTTTATGCGGGAGGGAGGGTAGTGCACGCCCCCAAAAAGGCCAAAATCATTGTTTTCTTTTCAGCGGAAGTGTCACTAAATATTTTTTCAATATCGTTTTTTGATAATGGATTTCCGCAAAGTAACGCCTGAATCAATAAATTATTTAAAAATTAACTGTCATTTTGTTTATTTTCAGGTAAGAACAAAGACCATGCACCATTTACCAGTCAACGATAAGTATCAAGTATACCTTAGGAAATAAAAACGAACGACATTGGGATGTTTGAATGGTGATAAAAAAATATAAATAACCGTAAATCAAAATAATGTAGGTAGAGTCAAGCGTGTTTTTTATTAATTAACAATGATTCACACATGTAGAATTAATGACCATGTAAATACATCCGTTTACCGACTACCAGTGCTGTAATGTACGTTGTACCCATAAATAGACTGGATTGATATGTAGGTACATACCATATACAAGTAATGTTGTTTCAAGAAACGGCTACTAAATGGCTACTGGTGTTTAATTGATTACTTTACGACTGGTATTCAGACAATAGAACATTAAAGTTGTAAAGATACTCCTTAATTATGGTATTAATACCAAATCAGTGGTTATTATTTTTATTATAATGCTTTTTAAAGAACTAGCGCCTGTTTAGCGTGACGAAACCTTTTGGCACTTTTGAAATTGAAATAGAAGAGATTTTATAAATACTTAAATTTTGTATTGATTTCGCAACCCTACAATAGTTTTATTATAAGGTTTTTAAAGCACTAACATATCAATTTGATGATCAGACTTGTCTTGGTGGTCTAGTAATCAATGGCGTCAGAGACAGATTGTCCATTGTTCACAGAGAGTGTAATTTTGCTGTTTAAAATTACGAGGAGTGGTAATTATTTTTTATAGGTATGTACGATACGAAACGTATGTTTATCTATCTTAGGCCTGTATTCCAAAGAGACGTTCGTTGTGAATCTCGTCTTTAGTGAAACTTTGACTGTAAATGTCAGACCCAAATTTACTTAGCACTGCAGCCGCGCGATTCTGTAACAATTCATCGAGCTCACCGATGTCAAATACTTTATGAGACATTGCCCTTGTACATAAGGTTGTTTTTCCAACATTTCTTGTCATCTCGTCATTTGTTTCACGGATGTTGTCAAAAATGCAACGATGTTTGCTCTTAGATAATCGCACGGCAGGAATGTATTACTCATTCCAATGACCGCTACTGTGCCATTTTAAGCAGAAGGCACTTTAAGGCGCGGTCGAATCCTGATAATAGTAAAAAGCAGAATCTTTAAACATCTAGTGTAACGAAACAGTTCGATAATAATCTATGAAAAAAATATTTAGGTTAGAAAAGGAACAGGCAAAGAGTAATAACCGAACAGAATTTATAAATATTACTCGCTCTCTGCAGACAAAAATCCTAAATAGGTCCATAAAAATAAAGTTTCACGCCCAAACTCTCAGAATTTTGAGCGATAACACTATATTATTTTTTAGATAATACATAGCCAACATATAGTACTAAAGTAGTAACCAGCAGTTTTTTCAATTGTGTTAGTATATATCGAAAAATATAAAGAAAACGTACAAAATTAACGCATTTTTGCATTACATCGTCCAATCTAACAAGCGATTTTCAACCTTACGTAAAGCATCGTAAATTATTTTAAAATTGGGGTTGGACCGCGTCTTAAGCAGAAGTTTTTCGTACATTAGTCCGTGCTTATTAGTTCGAGGCATTAGTCTTTAAGTCTTATTTTTCTGGTAATTTATCTTGTTAGTTCCCATCCAGTTGAAATAATTTTCAGTTAAGCTCCAGCGTTTTGGCCACGCGTCACATTCGCCAGATCCTCTGATAAGTTTCGAAAAATCTCAGTAGCTCCCAGAGCTGTTTTATGTTTATACATTTGCTTTCAATGTTTATAAAATCAAGTGGCTCAAATATGTAGCTACTGCCAATGTTAGCACATTAACGTCGCAGGCATTCATTTGACCAAGTATTTCATAACAGTTAAATACATTTTTGCACACAATTACGAGTATAACGGCAATCACATAAAATATCCCAAGTAACTTTTTAATATTATATCGAATCGAAAAATATCATCACAACCATTTACAGAACAATACATCAAACAATTACCCCGTCGACATTAATGACATGGTAAGCGCATAAGACGAACAACATGGGTCCAACTGCCGCGCCTTGTGCAACACCCAAGGTGATTGAGCTCCAGAATGGATTATAATAATTAAGGGTAAAGATGCTCGACTCGATGCCACTCGACAGTTGCGAAATAGTATTGTGAAATATCTGTGAAATATAATGATGAAGTTTGATTTTGATGATACTTGAATGGTAGGACGATGTCAGGTCACCTTAAGTGCCTGTTTCAGGTGGTTTTTGAGAAAATGTACTCGTATTATTATTTTATGTAATAAAAAAATTGAGAAAATGTCAAGTACCTACTTGTGTGGTATTTTTTATCACACTTATATCACATATTTTATTGGCGAAAGATTGTGAGTGTGTTTGTATGGTTGTTACATCTTAACAATCAAACGGTTGCATCAATTTTCATGAAATTTGGTATGAAGCTAATTGAGTGCACATGTGCTGTCTTGGTTGGTACAGCTTCAGTGTAGTGCCACCACACGGCACATGAGTCATAAAATACATTAACGCAGAACAGAGCTAAACAATAATTTAGCTTAAAACTCTGGGTGGTATTGCAATTGTCATGAGAAGGCTTGGTGCTTACTATCTGGCTCGTGACTTGCTCGTTGGTGGCATAAATTCAAAGGCTTGGATAAACCTTGTCTATTATAAAACTTATTTCAAACAGCTACAGACATACAGTTGTATCGTCACTTTCGTTAAAGTTGTGTAAAGTTATGTCTAAAACTTGTTACATTGTCGTTATCAGTTTCGACGTGTTCACACTAAACTTAATTATCCTAAACGACAAGTCCAACATCATGAGAGGCACGTTTCAGCAACAAAACTTTAACTACACTTAAACATCTTGCAACATTGTTCTCACGGGCCAACATTTCAGTTAAATTTAACTAACACGCAATAAAGTTGGTAATTAATAAAGTGATTGTTATTCGAGTACACGATTACTAACGCAAGGCTGGTTATAAAGTGGTATTAGATATTATGTATATGTGTAGGTTAGATGTATGTTAAAGACGCGGTTTTAATGCTATGATTCTCAACACTAATTCGCTTACGAATCATCGATACTAATTTTAATATGTTTTGTGTGTGTTTTAGACATCGATGTTTTATTAGTAATCACAGTTCTGTAAGCTTATGAGACTCACAATACCGCCCAACCACAATCAATCAGAGTTACACGTGGACGTTATTTGGTGTAGCTGCGGCAGTCTTTAAGCGGAGCTACCATCCGACTCTATAAGTAGACTCTGTAAGTTTGAAAATTAGTCTACAAATTTAAACCAGGAGAGACAAACGAAGCAAATTATTTTAAAGCATGCAAAAAGAGATCCCACACCATATCAACCATGTAAAACCGCATTGAAGTCAAACGCGTCAGCGTCTAACTAGCAGACGCTCATGCATATTCAATAGAGAGAACGTCGTTGCTATTTGCAGTACTATACTTGCGACCACAGATTTAGGTAATTCCGTGATCGCGACCTTTTAAATAATGACCGATACATTTGTTTCATCAGACTCTCCGCAGCTTTACTTCCGTGGCTGAACTGTTAGGATCGACACATATAAAAAGCCTATTGCTGGGAACATGTCGTAAAAATTTCAGGAAAAGAAAAACTATGTTACTACTTTTTTGTTCTATCAAGAGACGTACCGACACGGGAAAGTTCTGCAGTGGGATTCTCAAAAGGCAAACCTTGCATTTTTTACAACGTCCGTGAAACATCGACAAGATGACAAATAACGCTGGACCTTTCCTTTTCAACAAGGGCTAATTCTCGGACAACGGCGAGCTCGTCGACGATCGCAACGACGAAGCATTCCGTAGAACACACGGCTTGTGGTAAGCACCATGCCTAAGCATGACATTTGCAATGCCAATGCCATCTCGAGCTTCAAGCCGAAGTTGTATGTCGTTTTAAGTACCCTAAAATGTAAGCCCCAAGGATATTAGCATGACAGTGGTAGTCTGCAGCATAAGTCTGCATTTTTTCAACATAAAATTTACGCTGTAATTTATATAACAATAATACAACTTATTTATATCAATGCCAATGATATCCGTTCTCAAACATGTAAAGTAGCATGCAGTAATTGATCACGAGTCGAAAGAGGGTAATACCAAATGCCACATGCTGTCTGCATGCAATGGCTCAGATTCCACACTCGAGGATGCATGACTCTAGATACGATGTTGCATCATCACTGTCCATCAAGCCAGATAGCTGTCAGTGAATCAATCAACCATAATATTTTTTTTAGAAAAAACTTAAGAAGCTAGTTTGCAATTATTGTGATGTTGGCAAGAAAAAGCGCTTTATGTTTAAGAAATTTCGTGGCAGTGTACTTCATGCTCATTCATGAGCACGTGCTCGACGGTTTAATGGGACAAATCAGATATTAAATGTAATATTATTCATTATACTCCTGCTAGTTTCACGTTAGCACACTATGGCTCGAACGCGGTCCACGATTAGGCGCCAAAACTGACCATAAAGTAAAACTGCTACTGGCATGATATTATTATAATATGAAAATCATATCAGGATAATATCAGTGGCATACTAATGCAATAGGGTTGAAGTCAATTGAATTTAGTGTGTCATTAGACAATCAAGTTTGAATGTATGGATGTTTACGCAAAAACAGAACGCATTGGGAATGTTGGAGTGGAGATGATTTGTACCCGGGATAAACACATCTACTTCCTACTTGTATCCAATTCAAAAGTTCACAAGGGATAGCGATTAGCTCATTCTTATTATAATTAATAAAGAGCATGTTTTACCTCTAACTGCTAGCAATAAAAACAGGTCCTACAAGTCTTGTTTAAAACCACGGTCGCAATAATTCCATAATCATGTAATTTCCATAGACAAATTAACCAAAAATGAATTAACTATAATCACCGAACCATAATCCATAAATAATTCATTATAATGTTAAACTTAAATATTACGAGTAATACCTAAACACGTGATATCGAATCATCATCATAATCAGCCCAATATGTTTCCACTGCTGGGACTTCTCAGAGAGAGAGGGAGAGGAGTTGGGCCATAATTCACCACGCGGGCCCAGTGCGGCTTGGCGGTTAGGATAGGATATAAGAATCTCAAAAACTTACGAAGGACTTCTTACTTTCATTCTATTTAGTGGATGTCGTTCAAGACGGCTTATTCTATTTTAAACAGTACTCAAGTATTATGGAAGTACTATAAAGTACTTCAACACTTAAACAGTATTTTCTACCGACTTCCGAAAAAAGGAGGGGGTACTCAATTCGACTGTACCTATGTTTTTTATACCTATGTTTGTTACCTCGTAACTTTCGACTGAGTGGCCCGATTCCCAAAATTCTTTGTTTGATGGTTGGT
This sequence comes from Selenia dentaria, assembly GCA_917880725.1. Classification (NCBI taxonomy): domain Eukaryota; kingdom Metazoa; phylum Arthropoda; class Insecta; order Lepidoptera; family Geometridae; genus Selenia; species Selenia dentaria. The sequence goes on from OU862885.1 coordinate 16,946,256, forward strand.
GCTTCCCGTGTGGTCCCATTTAAATTTCATCAAATTCGGTCCTGTAGTTTTTGAGTTACACTCCAATAACAGATTTTATTACCAAAGTAATAGAATGGAAGTAGGTATTAAATTTTTCAAATTGCACTTGTGTGATTATGTTAATATACTAGCTCGAGGACCATCTGGTGTTAGGCAATCAGTAACCTCTTCCTAGAACAGATGCGATTCTTCACAAGTTCGACACTGCGCCCCTGACCCTGAGACATTAAGTTGATAAGTTTCATGTGCCTGCAATTTCACCGGCACGGCACCCATACCCTTCAAACTGGAACACATTAATTCGCACATCACTCCATGACCCTTCAAACAAGTAACACGGCCCGCTGTGATATCTTCAAGGAATGATCGTGAAATCAATACAAAGTTGCGATCATTTCATGAAGATAAAGTTACACGCCGCGTTACTACAATACAATAGCAAATAAGGTCCCTTAGGGCGCTGGCAGACAGACAGCCGTCACGCGTTCTAGCGTTCACGCAGTCAGAACGCCTCCTGCTTGGGTATATCTATGTAACGTAATACAACACAACGAACGCAAATATTTAGGTCTACCATGAGTTTAAAACATTAACACCAATTGATGCTCGCAATCGACTCTCGCAAAAAACTGTATGTTAAAAGAACAGTGCCACCTTGCGGTCAATTGTGGAACTAAAATAGACAGCGAATACGCCAATCACAAGCTTAATCGGTAGGCGAGTTCGAGTATCGACTGTCCGGGATATTTATGTTGCCAACTCATGGTAGAGCCACTGACCTCGTGAACGCGTGAACGCTTGACCGCTCTCTGTCTGATATCACCCTTAACAGTAGAAATAGGTATGGTGTTCACAAAGAGTTCTACTGCTACTAACATGCCAAGATTATATAAATTCAAGTGACACAAGATGGAGTTCTAGACTAATGACATGTATCAATGTTAATGCTTCCAAAAAGGGATGAATCGTACCTATAGTGCCACCAAATGTCACAGGAGATAACTTGTATATGATAACGTAAAGATCTTACGCTCGTGCTCTTTAAATAACGTTGATGAAGATTTATATGGTTGCTGAACAATTTGAGTTGCTATCGATCTTATGCTGTGCATACGACTTATACTTAGTAATATTGGATCAAAAAATGTATACGATTCATTTTTTCTACAGATTAAACGTGAACTTACGCGGTGTTGATATCACAATCGGTAATAATAATTAGTGATGATCGTAATATCATTATTGTCTTTTTCGAATTCATTTTTCTTCTTCTTCTCTCGTTGCCTTTTCAATCAATGAAGGTTGGCAATCAGCTTTCCGTACTCATCTTTATCCTTGGCGAGGCGAAAAAGTTCAGCGGCACTAGCACTCCCTGATGTTTCGTAGCCATTTGTTCCTGCGACCAGCTCGTCTCTTTACCGCAACATTTCCCATCATTATTAATTGAACGAGGCAAAATCTGTCATGTTAAGTACATGGCCCAAATATGCTCCTTTTCTTTTTTTAACGGTATTCAAAAGTGTGTGTGTTCTTGTCTGACTCGCTTGTATAACAGTACTTCCACATTGGTAACACTGTGAGACCAGGAAATCGCCATCATGCGCCTGTAGGCCCACTAATTAATTTTTAACCGACTCCATAGGAGGAGGTGATGTTCAACTGTATGTATATTTTAAATGTATATTCACCGATTTCTTCCCCACTCGTAGACTGATTCTCAAAATTCTTTTTTTTTATTTGAAAAAGTATACATCCGAGGTAGTCCCATAAAAATTTCATCAAATTCGTTCAAGCATTTTTTGAGACACCCTACAATAACTGATTTTTTTTTGTCTATCTTGATGATTTTTTATTGACGGTGAATTACAAACGATCCTGTCAGTAGCAAGGGTCACTAAAAAGGATGAAAAAAATATGTTTAACAATATGATAAATGATGACGGCTTCGTTCGATAGATAAAGCCCATGCCTTCGAACCGATGAGTCCCAGGTCGTAAGCAAGTATTCGTGTGATGGGCAGAAATGTTTGTTCATGGGCCTTGGATGTTATAATGTTTTATTGTGTGTATTCATCATGTGACACAGATAATCATGGTGCGAGAAAACAGAGATTAGTTTATATAGCTTTATGCAGGTCAATGCAAATATCGATAGAATTTTCTTTAAAATAACTTTCATATATCAACTTATGTGTGGTGATTGCGGCTCGCATGTCAAATAAAAGCCATGTTCCCCACCAACTGATCTTGTAATTAAAGAGAGTACCTAAATATAAATAAATAACAGTAAAGTTAAAATCACAAGATATCGAAAAGCGCTAAGTTTTCGATACATTTCGAATACAGCCCACACAGGCTTACGATGAATTCAATCTACGACTACGCTTATCTTCAAACTAGGTTAACCGATAACTTCAATTAAATATAATCAATTTCATAATCCCATCATTTAAACAATTTAGCCTAAGATGGAGACGATCTCTGATTAATCACGTAATTATTTATAACAATCCAATGTAAAGGTCACTAACCACAGCAATATCTACTTGTTATTTCAGTATAGTTCACGGCCAATTCCATATTCACTGTGAATATATTAAAATATATTACAACTATTTCAAATTTTAACGGTTATATCTCTTTTATGTTTTCAACGGCGAGCTTGATGATTACTGAACGCTTGTGTTAAAGAAGTTACTGTAATGACTGAAGCTTATATTATTATACTGGTTTAGCAGAATTGATCATTATGTTAAATATCAATTTTCAACATAATTATGAATCGTTTTATAGATGGGTTTGGAAGCGGTCGTACTCGTAGCGGAGCTTGACTTGGCGATCTTAACCGATCAATAATGCTAAGCACGCTTGCTGCGGTCAGGAGTTGGACGGGTGACCGCTAGTGGCATTATTCAACCGAGCGCTTCGGAGGGCACGTTTTAAGCCGACGGTCCCGGTCGTTTGTCTTAGGACAGTTAGGACAACAGTCGTTAGGCTGTGTCGAAGGCCTTCGGGTGGCCTGAAGACTTCGACATGCCCACTAGCCTATCCACCAGCCGCACTGGGAACGCGTGGTGGATTATAGCCCAACTCCTCTCTCTGATTATGTATGGGTTTCGTTCTTTTTGTGATGTGGGTCAGTCAGTCTTATTCAAATATCGGTTGTGTTTACCATTTTAATGTTGGTGCGTAATTTTGCAACGGTTATAAACGATTTTATAATTAACAGTAATGATGATTCAATGAATGCTTGAGCATCAATAAATTTAGACTTGTATTAAGTATTTAACATGTGTTTCGAATGAAATGTATGCCACGGTCACAATGAGTTCATTATGAGAAGGAAACCCTCTGCCCTAGACCGGTTGGACAGGTCGCGATCTTCATTGCAATTTTCGAAGATCCACCCAGATCTTATGTAACTCACGTATTGACTTACTTGTCGGATATTATGAAATGTCAGTTGTCAATGGTATATATTGATAATATTACTATGATATTCTTCTAATACGTTTATTAGGCAAACCTTAATGTGAATTTGTTTAAAAATAATTGCTAAACTATAGAACCGAATTCAACACCAATGAGTGTGAAATAACTTGTTGAAGTCGGTACCATGATAGTTCAAAATTACCTATTAACACAATATTGTGAGCATGTCGGAATGAAGTCAGTTCTATTTTATGGAAAAAACATTTTTACTCTTTTTAGTGACCCTTGCTACTTACGAGATCGATTGTCATTCACTGTCAATGATAATATCATCAAATTATCAAAATAGGCGTATCGCTTTTAGTTAGTTTTTAGTTTTAGTAACTCAAAAAGTGCTTAACGGAATTTGACAAAATTTTAATAAAACCATCTCGGATGTATACCTACTCTACCAAACAAACAAGAATTAACAAAGTCGGACTACTCTGCAAAAAGTTATGCGAGATGATACATGAAAACAAAAAATATACGCCACGATTTGAAACCTCCTCCTTTTATGCAGTCGGATAAATATCACAAAATGTTTAGGCACTTCTGATTGTCATATGCATACCAATTATTGCAACGGTAATTCTCATAACACTAACAAAATACCATAACAACTGGAGGGCAATTCTGTTATTTCACAACGTTCAACAATCTATACCGTTGCAACTGCAGTTCAACTTCGGTTGTCGTTCGATACCTTGGCTAAAAGCCATTCTACTATTTCTATAGACAAATTGAATTGTAACGTCACATAAACATAACATAAACGCTACTTTTTATCAAATAAATAATTGACACTACAATATACGAATATGAGTTAACAACGCGTTCATGATCGAGTTAGCAGAACATAAAGTTTGGATCGATCGCTGGCGTCAATAGAAACGTAACTGCAGCTGGAATGGTTTCCAATAGAAGAATAAGAAAAAGCATTAAAGTCGCCGTTCAGCTACGGTTTGATTGCAATTTAATCAGTGGAATCTGCCCCCTGGTCTGTTACGGCCGGTCCCAATAATCTATCTATCGCCGGTTTACCTTACTAGAGTTAGATATTTGACACTATTTGTATGGAAGTTATGTCAAATTTCTATCGGTAGTAAGGAAAACCGCCGATAGATAGATTATTGGGATCCTCAATTAGTGGAGCTGGAATATAACAAAACCCTTGTATAGATAATCCACTACGTTGAGGAACCTAAAACACCTGTCTATTGCTTACAAATGTCTGTTTTCATTACATTGTATCTGCTCATTAACAAAAAGGAGTATTAATAGTGTAATTATATTGTACGAAAATTGATTGGGCCGAACAATAGAGACACCGATAGCTCTCATGCTTTTTCGTCCGTTTGTGTAGAACAGGCTAATTTGTATTGTCTTTGCGTTTCGACGAAGATCGATTAAAATAGGCAACGTATTTTGGTAAAAACAGTTATTTATATGTTATTCAAAAAGGCACACGTGGGTTTTTCTATAAAAATACATTATAGTTTATATAAAAACAAAATATATACAAGCTCTTTCAGAGGTTAATGGGGATTATTGGAAGAAAAGTGCACAAATCCCCATGGGGATTGTCAATGGGGTGGAATAACCCTATCTATATATTATTATCTCATAGGAAACGCCTTGTTTATTTTTGATACGAAAATATAAAAAAAAATACGAAAAAGTTACATAGCTATTTAACTTTTTTAGATTACATAAACATTTTTTAGATTACATACAATGAAATAGCATAGTTATAGTATATACGTTTGCATGAAAATAGGTAGATATTAAATCTATTGACTCATATATTATTTTGACTTTTAATAAGAGCCTCGTGGTCTAGTTTTATCCTAGTTTTCACTGTTGTTCCAATTAAGGAACCCGGAACTTTTGTAGAATTAAATCAGATACAACAAATAATATTTTTTTATTATTCATTCTTATCTATTATACTACACTGCGCCCGTAACCCTGAGAAATGAAGTTGTGAATTCTCATGTGCCTGTTATATCACCGGCACCCACACCCTTCAAACCAGAACACATAGTATTGCGAACATAACTGCTTTGCTTTAGAAATAGGTATAGTGGTAGTACTTCGTCGGACGAACTTATTCACAAAGAGTTCAACTGCTCTTGATAAAAAACTAAATATATAATGAACATATAAAAATGTGATTGTTAGTACCTCTTCTATGATGACTTCTTAATACTCTTGCTTCATTAAACTAGTTGCAGTTTAACTGCTTAACTCGTCCGCATCAGGACAAAAAATAACAATAGATTTATGAATGAAACTTGCCTGGAATGAGAGTTGCTGATTCGGACGGGTTAAGACGCGGTCCAACCCCAATTTTAAAATAATCTACGATGCTTTACGTATGGTTGGAAATTCGCTTGTTAGATTGGACGATGTAATGCGAAAATGCGTTAATTTTGTACGTTTTCTTTATATTTTTCGATATATACTAACAGAATCGAAAAAACTGCTGGTTATAACTTTAGTACTATACGTTGGCTATGTATTACTAAAAAAAAAAATAGTGTTATCGCTGAAAATTCTGAGAGTTTCGACGTGAAAGTTTATTTTTGTGGACCTATTCAGGATTTTTTCCTACAGAAAGAGAGTTATATTTATGAATTCTATTCGGTTATTACTTTTTTCCTATCCTAAGCTTAGTATTTTTTTCATAATATACTATCGATCTGTTTCGTTACACTCGGTGTTTAAAAACTCTGCTTTTTACTTTTATCAGGATACGAGCGCGTCTTAATATGCCGCTGCGAATTGTCTTTAGAAGGGAATTGACCTAAAGGTGCATCGTAGAATTGCTTCAATATATCGTAGTAAGCGTGACTGAGCATACTCGTGAAGGGCAGGGATAATAGACGAATGCCATTAGTCAAATTTGATTATTTCGCTGAATACATTGGAAATGTATTTGCTTTTGCATCAATCTTTGCTAATGTTTATTCAATTGAAATTCATAATATAATTTTGATTGGTAGTATTGAAATTGAATTAAATTTCCATACTTACCCATTATGTACGAGTAGTATATTGGATTGTTGGATTGGATTTGTAATTGCCGTGCGAGTAATAATGATATGGGGTTAATCCTGTGTTTTGTTTTATATTGGATGTTAGTTACTAATAAATACCAAACAGGCCTCTAAGTGTTGGCCATAGCCCCACTTATGCCTTTGCAAAGGACCGGACGTAATCCGTGAAATAAATGGAATAAGGTAATAATAATAATAAATATTATAAAGAGAAAAGATTTGTATGTAAGTATGTTTGTAACGAATTGGCCCAAAAAGTACTAATAGTAAAGTACCGATTTCAAAAATTCTTTCACCATTGGAAAGCTACATTCACCCTGAGTAACATAGGCTATATATAAGATTCATTATCATCATCATCATCAGCCATCACCGCGCGGGCGAAACCACGGAGAGCAGCTAGTTACTAATAAATGAAAGCTTACCAAGTAGACATATTTTAAAGGTAAATAAATAGGTATTAAACATAGTATACTTGGATTTATTAAAGACCATTTCCCGAGCTTTCGGATGACTAACGTCTATCGGTTGGTCAAAATATTATAATATCGGTATTTAGTATAGGTATAAAAATAAGATATTAAATATTTTGGGAAAGTCATTATGTTTAAAGTTATATATTTATATAGTTGAAAGGATTGTTTGACGAAATTAAATTTGAATATATTAATTACTTATGTATATTGGATATTTTTTACACTAAAATATCTTGAGACATTAAATAATGTAAATGTTTCGATTTCGTTGATTTTGTTTCATTGATTATAAGGCGTATGGCATAGTCATAGATAAAAGTTGATTTGATGAAAATTTACAAACTAAAGAAGTCATATTAATTATATTCTTAATCACCCAACTTTCTTAAAATAGCTGCTGCACATATCATGAATGTAAACACTAAAAGAAAAAGAAATACAAGAAACAAGTACAATCGGAATTTTTTTAAAGCGGCTTCCATTCTATTCAGTTACATTAAGAACTTATAAAACTTCAAATCTAACACAGTGTATATATATATATATAACGCTTGAAGAAATTCAAGCGTTTGGGGTGTTATTTCAAAAAGCGTGCTAAATGACCAATCGCTGTGAGAATTTATAGCAATTTATATTCTTGATTCACAAAGCATTAGTGAACAGAATATATCAAATATACAAAAATCTCGAATCACAGTTTTTGTGATCGCACTTCGAAACAGCTCGTCCGATTTTAATGAAATTTTATGTAGTAGGTAGGAGACAGTAGGTAGTTACTTTTCGTCATCATCATCCATGAACACACAGGTGAAACCGGTGGGACAGCTATTAAATATATAAGTTGAATGAGTAAATATGAAAAAGAAAAACAATATTGTAATACAATTATAAAATAATTATAAATATAAAATAATAATTATAAATACCAATTACAAAAATACAATTAAATGTTTCATGAATTTGTTTCCGGCTTAAGAGTTAGATTGCTCCATATACCTCTAGAAGATAAGCCAGTTGAAGTGGCAGTGGGTAGGGCACATAGCACGCAGAACAGATGGCCGATGGGGCCCCGGATGGTTCTAGAGTGGAGACCACGGACTGGCAAGCGCAGCGTAGGTCGTTCACCGACAAGGTGGACTGACGACCTGATAAAGGTAGCAGGACGACGTTCGATGCAGGCCGCTTCCAACCGGTCCTTTTGGAAGTTTGTGGGGGAGGGATATGTTCAGCAGTGGACGTCCTACGGCTGAGATGATGATGATGCTGATATACCTCCATACGAATGACGTGAAAACCGACTAGGAACAGGTAATCCATGACATAGGTACACAACATATCTATGACAAATATAACAAATTATCTATATAATAAATACTTGTCTTACTTTACTATCAGTTGTTGTTTGTGTGGTTATTATTTTATTATAATCAGCTCTTACAAAATCGATATCTATCCTCTTATTTAATGAATAGACATGTATTGATTAACATTATAATAATAATATTACATTCAAGTATGAATTATATTAATATAATGGACTTCAATATTATACACATTATTAGTAATGATCCATCGAACAAAACGTCCATAGCTAATCAATAAATACTAAGCTCATATTCTAACAGTCCATCAATCAAGCATACTTCCTGAATGCATCGTGATTAAATAAATAGGCATTATTATTTTTTAAATTCCCACTCAAAGTAAATTAATATTATATTATTAGTCAGTTTTTGACCTTGACTATGTTTATTTTACAATAGACTGAATAACTCTTAAGGTTCTATTAGCTCAGAAAATAGGTTGTTATGGGCGCATAAGGTTACCTATTTAAAATTGCATAAAGAAACTTATATTCTTATATCTTGTGGGTGTTGATAGAACTCAAAACATTTTTAAATATACATGCTTATTATTACATGCATTTAAAAGTACATGGTTGCATACAAAAAAAATCAGATATATTGTTTCAATAAACTCATAAAGTTATCCATATGCATATTTTCTATACTTTTTTATTAAACTCATATAGATGGCGTTGTCCATCAATTTTATACAACTAATATAACAACATCAATACATTAGTATTTGAAGTATGTATTTATCTAGTTTATAAATTAGAACACACAATTTTAATACACTAAATTAAAAATATGAGATCTAATTTTATATTAGGAAGAATTGCAAAGCATTGCCACGTTGGATGGCAATATTTTTTATCCAAACTAGGTGCCACTCTAATCACCCCTCGCAATCTATAAAATAGGTAAAACTCAACATTTTCTATGAAAATACGTACGATTTAGAAAACTAGATAGCCAAATTATTCAATTTATTTTAATAATATTAGGTAAGTTCATTTACATGATTTAAAATGACGATCGCATTCTAGGCAGTGTAATGTGTTTTTGACGCCTGTCCAAAATATTAGCAATTGTCACTCGAGTTGAAAGTTGCAATAGTTTTGAGCGGCACTGCCAGTGCTTACACAGCGCCAAATTATTGATCAACACAAGTTTCTGAAGCGACATCTTTAATCTTCATCGTCCAGACACAGCCTCTTTATAATTTTATAACAGCAGTATTTTAGTATAAATAGCGGGTCACGAAGACGTTAATTGTAAGGTTGCATCCGTCATGGATTCGTGAGGTCATCGGGCTGAACTCGCCCCGATGGTTCCGCGGTTTCATCATGCCGCCAATTAACTGGAGAGATTGTTTTGTCACAGCGTTTGGACATGTTTCATATGAAACGGCTGAGCCAATGTACAGTATTTAAAATATAATGTTCACGGTGTTGTAAATTTAGATGATTTTACGTTGTAATGGTTGATATGCATGATTACCTACTAGTTAGCAGTATATGAAAGGCAAATTTTTCATATTCATACTATTTGTTGCATCATACATGTTACAGGGTTCTTTAATATTATAATACAGATTCATATACCCAATTTTGGGCATAGCAATATAAGTAGAAGCGGACCGATATATTGTTACTTTTTTCGTCAAAATGTATCCTTAAAAATACGTCTAAACTATAATAACATCTAGTATGTAATAGTGTCTTAAGTTTAATATCAAATATTTGGTCATATTAATGTTGATAATGATATAAAGGTATATTAATATTGGTTAACTTGTTAACTACATACTTCTTTTGCACCGATAGATGTCTTATGCACCCTGGAAAATAATATTGGGGTAAAAGAAAGAATTCGCTTTAAAGAATTTGATTCTAATGGTAACGGTAAGGCACATACCTACCTATGCTATATAGATATGTTTCTACTGATACAATTGTCGTTATTGACATTTTTATACTTAGACTTTTATTTAGCAATGGACACGAATATACCTTGACAATTATTATTTTAGATCTAAGGCGCCTAACCCTTCTGAATCTTCTGAATTGAAGAATTCGAGTGAGGGATTCAATGACTATGAAAAACACGATACAATTTTAAGACTTTAAACCTTTTTATGAAATTGACTAAATTTCAAGTATTATTGTTACTATGTGTTATGATGTGACTTGTCTTGTATAACATGCGAAGTAATAATATGGTCAGTAAATAATTAATTAATCGGTCCGAATCAGCAAGCCTCCGCTTCATTCATAAATCTTTTGTTATAGCGTAAACCTGGATGCGGACAGATTAAACAACTTTAAACGGATTAACTTTTTAATATACCAGTGACCACAATCACTGAACTAAAACGTCGTCGGAATAAAACAAAATGAAATATATGCAATTTAATCCATTTAAAGATTATTAATTTCATTTTTTAAGAATAGCGAAAGTCTAAGAAGTTATTGTGAGGTTGCGTTTCGGCTCAAAGCAAATATTATCAATAAAGAATTTTGTAATACATTCAAGGAAAATGAATATCCCACACGGACTTTTTCCTAGATCAATCCTAGATCCATGAGTACAAGTTATATCTATTCAAAATTTCATTCGAACTAACTACTATACTATACATAGCAGTAACTATATTTATATTATACTATATAAGGAGGAAAGATGTGTATGTATGTTTGTAACGAATTGGCTCAAAAAGTATTGGACCGATTTCAATAATTCTTTCACCATTGGAAAGCTACATTCACACTGAGTAGCATAGGCTATATAAGATTTATCATCATCATCCATCACCGCGCGGGTGAAACCGCGGAGAGCAGCTAGTATAGTATACACTTTAAAACATAAAAAAACAAAGCTCTGATACAATATCTCAACAATGAGCAACTCTCATTGTCAGTTTTACATCAGGTAAGTGAGATACCGGTACTCACCTTTAGAAAATTAGAAAAATATCTTAAGTACTGGCACTAGGACATACCTATAGTATGTCCTGGCTTAGTGTTAGTCCTTGCATGGGTTCCAGAGTATTAGGAACCTGCATAACATTAAAATGAACAGAAATGAAATCGTTTATTCTGTGTAGGCCTACGGGGGCACTTACAAATTGTCATATTACATTTATTATTTCTTAAATCGACAACCGGATCGGAACGCGACCACGACTGAGAAGATCCGGCTAGAAACTCAGTCAGTTTGCCTTTTATCATTATGTTATCGCCAATTTCTTAATGTATATAACAAATGTTCGTTTATTTTTAGCTCCAGTGTGTTGCCTTATAAAAGAGACCATAATAATAGTATCAGTCGGGAAAGACACGCTACACTTTTACATGGTAACACACAAGTAGGTAGATCCTGGAGGGATCAGTCCCAAGCTGTTTTATCATCCAAGTAATCCGAAATTTTGTAATAACCTTTTTAGTTTTAATAGTATGTTATGTTAACATTGAGAAGTTTATTATAGAATCGTATACATTGCCCCTAAAAGAATGACATATTCTGTGGAGACGCATTATGCAAACAAAGTTTAGGTACTTTTGCGGTGCTTCTTGATACACATGATTTCTAATCGTCCTTTTTCCTGGTACATAAGAATTTAAACCTATGCCGCCTTAATTCCGCTACAACTAAATAAGAAGCTTTTAAGCAGCCTAAATAGGAGTTGGTAAATGTAGGGAACTAAAAGCTGCTGTGGTTTCTCTATATTATTTAAAATAAAGAAACCACATCACAATATCCAAACAATAGGTGAGTTTTGCAACATGTCATAACTCGAAGTCATCACTGTGTAAAGCACTTGACACTCTATTGCTTGCTGTTGCGTATTGTGAACGCAGATTTTATCACAGGTGTCAATAATCGATGATGTAAACAACCAAATAGTAGGTGTCGGTCAGTTCAATAGTTAACATTTCACGATTTTGTCTAAAAATTATATCTATATTGAAATTATTTGAGCTTTCAGAGATGCCATCTTGTGGTTTTGAAATTTAAATGTCTAAGAGGTTAAAGACGTGTTTCTTTGTGTATGTATCTTGGTTCAGCTGCTATATCTACTACTATAGACTTTTGTCGCTAAGCACCTGGTCTAACAGTGTGCCCGGCAGCTGTCCTTAAACTACTCTAGGTCTCGAAAAAGTATTCGTATCGTAAGCGTCTACGCATCACGCCATACAAACTATGAGTTATACGTGTCACAGTTGCTCTAGATAAATGATATTGTGTACTGTTCCGCGTAGACGACACGTTGTGTTACGCTTATGCAATTATTCGTGCCCACAGAATCTATTTTTTAAACGTAAAACGAAAAGACGAAAAATTTTAAAGAGAAATCTATTTCTATAACTACCTAGTTCCCTCAACGCCCTTTTACACTTAATGTTAATCCAAAATAGAAAATCACCACGTATTTCATTATTAATTTCAAACTTTTTAAATTGAGAACCGATCCTTTCGATCGGTACCTAGTAACACCTATAGTAACACCTAGTAACCGAGTCCTGAGATCGTTAAGATTGTCACTGTCAAAATGACAAATGACAAGCAAGGTGTGAGAGCGTGTAGTGCTGGCAACATTGTACTATCTAGACTGTGGGATTCAGTGAATATGCAAAACAATGAACATAATTACGATATCAGTTTGTAATAAGACTAATTGAGTAAAGGATCTGAAATAACTTGGGAAATTTCATTTTATATGTATATATACTATAATAGTATAATTATTTTTAGAACTACAACGTTACCAAGTGGACAATACGTACGATCGCTAAAAGCTTTTCATATCTTGTCAATAACGTCTCAACTTTTAAAAAGCCAGTATGACATGATGATTTGAAGCAAGCATGTTACATACTTTGTTTGACGTGATCTCAACCCAAGAACAACATACCATTTATTGTTTTTAATTGAAACCGCAACGTTGATATCAGGATGCATGTTTCCTCAAATATTTTTTGAGGAAACATGCTTTACATGCTACTGAAAGTGGCTATTGTTCATGAAAAAGAATCCTTAATACTCTCTACCAATCGTTTCCAGTAGTTTTATATTCTTACTTTATATTTTTGGTAGCATGGAATAAATGCGATTATATAAACACTCAAATAATAACAAAAAAACGCAAAAATTGTAGAAGTAATTTATGTGTTTTGCAAAACGATGTCGTATTCAATATATTGTTAAATACACGCCGCATATAACGCATTTACTGCAATATTAGAATTAAAATGTATATCCACAGACAGGATTCGAAACCGTGTCTTCTTACTAGCCCTGTCAGATGTCATGACGGCTAGGCCACCCAAATCTCGCAGGAATTATCTTCTCTCTAAAATTGTAAAGTTTAGTTTCGATAAACTGGCTTTAGTTCTTTAAAATCATGTACTACGAACATTCTACAGCTTAATAAACAAAATAAGTCTACCACAAAACTTACTTGTACTCAATATTAAAATTTATGTTTTATTTCTTGTTACAGGACCCATGAAGCGGCTGCCATGCGTATAGCGGCACTGATCGCACTCGTGCAGGTATATATGTCTTTTAATCTACTAATGACCATAATCTTCTATTATAATATAATCAAGTTCTAAAAGTTCTTTACCACACCACCGCCAGACCACACGGGAAGCACCGCTTTCAAACAACAAAAGAATTTTGTGTTTTGGTTCATCCAGTAGAAAGTTATGAGGTAACAAACATAAAAACTAAAAAATAAATAAAAAATACAGTCGAATTGAGTACGTCCTCCTTTTTAGAAGTCGGTAGAAAACATATAAGTTTTAATACAAAATGGCGAATGCTTCTCCTCTCTCCTATATTATGTTGTGCCCAATTGGGTCTAAATATTATATTTAACTAGTGACTGCCCGCGACATCGTTCGCGATGTCGGCTCGGCCTTCTACCTCGCCATAATCTCCCTTTTTTGGTTTTTCTTTCATTCGAGCCTTCTCCTGACAAATAATTAACACAACAAAAAAAGAATTAGCGAGATTGTTCGATCCGTTTTCAAGTTATAGCGTGACCAGGAGAAATAGGGGTTTTAAATATGATTAGCGCCTGCCCGCGTCTTCGTTCGCATAGTAGTCTCGTTCTTCGCCCTCGCCATAACCTCCCGTCATTTTTGAATTTGTTTTAATGTAAGAACCTTCTACGTAGTATTAGATAACATGACAAATACACAAACAAATAGTTATAGCATGACCAGGAAAAATAGGGTTCATTTTGTATATATATAGATAGCCAATCCGTTTTGCAATCACCAAAGCATCCGCGACAAGCACATCGTCTTGCATAAAAAATTGCTCATCATTGACCAATACCTATGCAATGTACAATTATTTACTTGCAAATGTCAAAACGTTTAGAAGTTCTAGAATAGTAATTATTATACTTTATATTATATTTAATTATGTTTGTAGTTAAAAGTGTAACTTGATTTATCAATATAAAAAAGGGTATTTTAAAAAATGTGAAATAATGTGTTTCTGAGCTAAGATAAGTATTTTTTAAATTACGTTACCAAATTCATAATTATATCCCACAAACTAGTTTTGGTTGTAATGTGAAAAAATAATGGTTGGAAATTCAAACATTCTCCTAATATATTGGTTAAATCGACTTTATTTTAAATTTTTTTTTTTTTTGAAAGCCAGAACTACTACAATAACAAAGATACACGAGTCATCCTTTTAGAAGTTCTTTAATTTCATTCCAATAACATAAACGAAGCTCTTATAATTAATAAAGTTATAATTATATAATTCAATAATTATTCAATAAATAACGTCAATATCTGTGTAGGTACGTCTTTTATGATATGTCTCACTCCTGTCTTACAAATTAGCAATATTTTAATCTCAAAGAATCTCTGAGTTTCATTTCAGAAATCAGGTACTTATAATCAGAGTCAGTCGTTATTAGCAGTTACCGATTTGAATCCGATCTCGGGCTTGAGTCGAGCTTCCGATGATGGTTGACATGATGACCAAATCCATAGCATGACGACAGGGCAATTTGTAGTACTACTAACTTTCAAGTGAGAAAAATCTGCACTTAATAACATATTCCAGCTAACAACAAGTCCCTATTTTTGGTTTAGTGTGCTATCTTTGAACTCATTATCATAGCCCAATTTTGGTAGAATCAGTTTCACCAAAACAAGTGCTGCAGACGTGGCGTAGTTCCTATGCAAAATATCTGTAACGCGAACTTTTTTATGCTTATATCAGCTCCTCTGAAAGCTGCTGACTTTTTCTCGAAGCTGGTTTTAGTTGTATAACCATAGCCAGTTTAATGCATTTAATAAAATGGGATTTATCGACATAGCAAGTGAATTACGATTAAGGTACCTGACTTAAGTATTTATGCAGGAATGTCCAAAATCCGCTACAAACCGTTCATTAAAACAGATTTTACATAACCGAAGATGATTGTACTCTTTTAACCCATCATTTACAAGATATTCAATTTAACGTATTTTATTAAGTTTATGTAATAAGAACACTCCAAAACACGCGGTGAGGTCAAGGAGTCAGACTTTAACATCTCAGCAATTATGTTTCGTAACTTTTGTAATACGTTATCATGATACCGTATAGTGTTACAGGTATGCATAATCAGCATTCAAAAATTCAAAATTCAAAATTCAAAAATTATTTATTCAGTTTAGGCATCATAGACACTCTTATGAACGTCAAAATTTTTAAATGATTCTACCGCTGTCTTCGGAAAAGAACCACCGCCGAGAAGAAGCAGCAAGAAACTCGTGGGCCATTATTTTTTCAAGTCTTTGTACATTGTGGTTACATATGAGTAGTATTAAAATAACAAATTTATTCAATAGTTGGCTATTAGGCAGAAGTGGCAAGCTTCCAGGCATCTTTGTCTTCTAAGTAGTGACTCAATTTATAATAGGCTTTTTTCATTAGTATATTTTTGACACTTAACTTGAATTTCCCTTCAGTGAGCTCAGTAATGTCTTTCGGGATTTTATTATAGAAACGTACACAATTGCCTAAGAAGGACTTATTTTTAGTTTTCGTGAGTCTAAATTTAGATACAGCTATCCTATCCTTATTTCTAGTATTAATATTATGCATATCACTATTATTTATTCTAAACTTCTTTATATTTTTACGAACGTACATTATATTTTCTAGGATATACAAAGATGGAAGAGTTAATATATTAATTTCTTTGAACATTTGTCTTAAGGATTCGCGGGGACCCATTTCGTAGATGGCTCGAACTGCCCGCTTTTGCAATATAAAAACTGTCTCTATGTCCGCCGCTGACCCCCACAGCAGGATACCATATGACATTATGCTGTGGAAGTAAGCAAAGTAGACCAGTCGAGCAGTAGCTATATCTGTCAATTGCCTAATTTTATGAACCGCATATGCAGCTGAGCTCAGTCTTCCAGATAGTGCATATTGCGAGCATATTGCGTTTCTACATTTTCAACACTAATATTGTGTCTAAAAGTGGGGCATAGGTAATCCACGATATTCCTAGATACAGACCCCAATTTAGGTAGGTGGTTAGTGGCCATCTGTATGCCTCCAACGAGTACTCGAGCACTTCAGTCATATGGCACGAAAAAGAGGAAACAACCTAGAAAAACATGTCACTAACTGGCAAGTTGGAAGGCAAAAGACCAAGGAGAAGAAATCCAATGCGCTGGTCGGATTAAATTCGTACCGCACTTGACAAGACAGTCCAGACAGTTAAAGTCCATCATGTGATACACGCTGCTGAAGACAGATCAAGGTGGACAGACATTGTTCGGCAGAAGGTGATCACGGGGGTCACGACCCTCAGCAATGGAAAACGACGTTAGGAGGAGGAGGTAGTAGCCAGCCCGAAGGACTTTTCGGAGGGCATCCTACCCTTCACCGATGCAAGACCTGGTTCCACTTGGTCCCTAGGTTCAGCTAGTCATGACACGAATATTGTGTTGCCGAAGTTTGTGAGTAAGGACGTTATAGTACTGTAACTTATTCTGGGACGTGAGTATGTTTGTTACGTTACTTACTTTACTGTTAGTATACAGTATTATCAGTAGTAATAGTATCCACAGGTAATGAGATTATCGTGATTCTTTCAAGCGTCAAATCAGAATAAAAAACCCATAGAAATATAGAGAGATGCCAGCCGTGCGCTGAGTACAAAATCTGGTGTCTCAAGCAGCGGCCGTATTCTGCGATTCAACGTATTCTGTTAGCTTCTATAAGTTCATTATCCACTGCGGTATTAAAACTTAACTTCGTAAGTACAGAGCAAGCATTGTAAACTGTTTGCAAAATCGCGACCGGCGTTCAGTCACATAACACAAAAGTTGCGAACCGCCGCCGCCGCGAGCAATGTGTTCTGTTTTTGGGCATATGCTGCGACACCGGACACGCCCTTATTTCATATCTCCATTGTTTCTGCGATCTGTAAAAAACTCTACTATATCTATACCTACATAATAGGTAACTAGTATTTATTGTATGTACAAAATAAATATATTACCGGCGGACCCCAAACTAACGGCCTGTATCTTGAGGGCCCGAGTGCAATGTTAACTAAACAGCATAAATAAATTAAATACAAAACTCGTCATAGTAAAATGGCAGTAGAAAACAATGCAAGTATTTAGCTTCAGGCTTTTATCGTTATGTCTAAGAGGCGACACTTACATTATAAGCGTAGGTATGTAATGTTAATAATATGATAAACTTAAGGCCAAAAAACAGTTTATTATGGTGCGAATTTATGCGAAGTATCGGGTGATTCATTTAGAGGTACTGTTTTGTCTATATATTTTTTGACAAATGAAGCGTGAGTCGCGGTAACCTTTTATGTTATTTTTGTTCAGTATATTTTGACATTTCATTATGGAAAGACTTAGCGCCGCACAGCGTCTACAAATTATTCAGCTGTATTACGAAAATCAGCGCTTATGTGGATGCTTAGTGGACCATAAGTTTCTAATCGGCCTACCGAACGTACGATTCGCTATACAAGATAAAATTTTTAAAGCCAAATTACATTATGAGATAACACACGACCAAATAGACCACATCGTGAGTAACTGGAAGCCAACATTAGGTACTAACGTTATTCGCCAAATACCAATCGAAATACTCGGACGCGTCATCGAAAATTGGAACGGCAGAAGTATATGTTAACCGGAGTTACAGCCAACATTTTAAAGCAATAATCTTTAAAAAATAAATGTAAAGAATAGTTCTTGAGTTTCATAATAAAAATTACTTAATAAATTAGATTTTATTAACAAAACATTAGTTTTTAAAAAAGGACCTCCAACTTAATCACCCTTATATCTAAGACTATGCCAGCATTATTTTTTTATGTTTGAAGCACTACATATCGATAAACATAAGACGGATAATTTTTCTATGCCTTTGATAACACGGAAGCGGTACCAGGTTAAGAGGACTACTACTTATCAGAACATCAAAATTCACGGAAGTTACATATATTTTGACTGTTGCTTAATTACCGTTCTTGCTAGACTAATGCAATATCGTTATTGTATCTTATTTTAACAGTTTACGAAATAATAGGTACGTGAGAGCGGAAAGAATTCATTGTGCGCACCTCAGACAATAAATTACAGATTTTACGATAGTTGTAAATTGTCTGGCAAAGATCCTCGCAACCTGCACGTTTCATTGTAAATAGTCAAGTAATTATTGTGTTAAGTACAGCTTACTGTCTCGCACCTGATGAATCCTTGAGTAAGTGATGAGCGTATGCATTATTCAGCTGTAATTGGTCGGTTATCCATGTTAATCCAACATCACGATTCGCAAGGCCGACGTTTCGGTTATAAATTTATCATAACGGTGATTTTAGATGAATAAGTCACGACAAAAATGTAATAGACTTAAACATTTTTTTTGTCGCTAATCATGAGTTTGTGGGTAGGCACTAGTGCGGCTTGGAGGATAAGTTAGTAGCCCTATTGTTAAAGTTTTCAGGACGACCGAATGCCTCCGACATAGCCGATTGGTACCTTGCCCTTGGAAGTGCAGATAGTGCTCAATTGAAAAAGCTACTGGCGGTTACCCATCAATGTCGTGACCACTTAACTTTGTCTATAAAGGATAGGGCAAGCTACGTTAAGCTAAGTTTTTCGAGCGTTGATGTTGTGAAGTTTACTGACAACCTTTGACTGAAAAACCTTTAACACGAGTTAGATATGATTAAAATACTTTGACATTCAAATTCAGTTACTTTCGCCATTGTTTTTACTAAACATACTAATTTTTTTTCCAGCTGTCACTAGCTGCAGCTGATCCAGACACACTCACAGCAGCTGAGTTGAACCTTGAGCTGGCAGGAGAGAACTCCCTCTCTCCATTCTACGAAAGCTCCGAAGATGCTGGGGTCCACTTTATGCGGGGCGCCAGAGCTGCAAACTCGCCCCTGTCTCCCGATATAGACGTCCAATGCAGCACTGACTTTATTGACATCACTGTGGAGTTCAACGATGTATTCGACGGCGTCATATACAGCAAGGGTTACTTGAGTGATCCTAAGTGCAAGTGAGTTCATTTACGACTACCACGTTTTTCACGTAGATACTTTCAGTAATATAAAAATATGCATAAGTGTAACGCCATCGTATTATTGACGTAAAACCTACGAAGAAATAATGTCAGGAAGCATAACTCAGAACAATTAATTCCACGCAAAAAGTGGTCCTTCAAACCAAAACGACGTATGATTCCAAATACGAATTACTTCCGAGGTTCGGTGATTGGTTTAAATTCAGAAGGAACGCAGGGATTGATTCATGCGCGTGCTGCAACATCTACTATGACAGCTGAGCCATAGCGGCGTGGACGATGTTATGCAACAAGAAAATCGGAGCAAGTCAATAATAAAACAAATTCATTGTATAATGTTTGTTAGGTATTAGATATTTTTGGGTACTATTTACACTTCGATAATTTAATTATGATAATTTATCAAGTTCTTGTCTAGACCTTTCTAATTCGTGGTCAACCACGTTGATCTCACATGTTAATATTAATATTACTAGTTAGAACATACAGTTTAGATTTACTCGAGTATTGTGAAACTGTTTGGTGGTCCTTATCATTGAAAGAGTTTCTTTCTTCGCAATTTAATGAAGATAGATACTGAAAACTTCAACGATTATACATTATACCAAAAAAAAAAAACCTGGAGACTGTTTTTATGGAATTCAGTACAAACTATTTGTCTAGCACACCTGAGGCACAGATAACTGATAGTTTGTAAGACGAAGCATACATACTTATACGCAATTTTTATTGGAAATATTATAAAATATATCAGGAAGTAAAATGAAAAAATGCATTTCCTACTCCATATTCATGTGATTCCTCAAACCTTTTCAGATATGTGTCACTTGGAGGCAGCCAGTCCCGTTACTCCTTCCGAGTGCCGCTGAATGGCTGCGGCTCCCGGCCGTTGTGCAATGCCTGTGGCACCATTGACAATGTGCTAGTTTTCCAGGCTGACGACCTGGTGCAAGGACCGTTAGATTTTGCTAGGAAGGTAAGCTCATGGCTGTTTACGTATATATGTATCTGTTAAGCTTTTTCCGCTGTATGTGGACGACGGCATTCATCTTCTAGACAGATGATCAGGTGCCGCAACCCTTGCACTTTTCCAGATAACTCAGAGTTATATATAATTAAAATAAGAACATGCCACTAATGCCCATTTTCACCAACATTTTAGGTGACACCTAAGCCAAGTTAGGTGACAGTTTTGTACTACTAAGTGTTACCTAACTGGCTTAGGTGTTACCTAACATTTTGGTGAAAACGGGCATAAGTGTACGTACAACTATGTACTCACTGATTGCCATTGATGGCTGTGACTATCATTCAACGCTAGTGGTTTCGTCGATAATTTGATCGACTTTTATGATGATATCCGTTGCCTTAACTTATTTGACCGAGCGAGCGAAGCGTCTCTGCTTTCGCTGGCCGAATTGACTTTCATCTGTCCGTATACTTTTAGATTGCATTTATGTTTTCCTGGACAGGTCGCATTTTTCAACCAATCTTGATGAAACTTGGTATGCATGTTCTTCTATTTAATTTATTCTTATCGTCGGCCATTTTGAGTGGGAGAGGGGTATGTTTACTAGAAGGGACGGAAGTTTGCTGCGGCGCTATTTACCAACCGATCTGGATAAAATTAGGTACCTTACTTAGAGGAATTTCGATTATGAGCATAATTGGTCAAATGGTTTCCGAGATAATAAGTTCCCAAGTACTACGAAAAGTTGGCACTGATAAGACTATGTGCTCGCGAAGTCTCAGGACTACTAGTTTTAAACTGTACTCAGGGTTACTTTTTCGTCGGGCAAAGTGAACTATTGCAGCTAAACGCAATTGAACGTCGACGAAACTCGTTTGTATGGCTAATAAAATTGTTCTAGGGAGTATTCACTATACATCGTAAGTCAAATGCTAAACTAACCCATGCTTTTAGCATCAACCTCTTGTACGCGATGTTATCCTGGTAGTACAGATCTTCAGTCCACCAGCTCAACAAAAATGTTAATAATCTATCAGGTTATTGGATCATTATACGTACCTCGTTATTAAGACATATATTACTAGTTTAGTACTGATTGTATATAAATGAAAAAAAACGCGTTTTATACGCTAATTTTCTATAGTTAGTAGTTTGCCACTGATATTGAAGTTACTGTAAGGTGTTGCCGCGCAATAGGGCTCTTAATGAAGAGTTAATCTCATAGGTTACGCTCTTATGCTCTTTAAGGTTGTTTATATACCTACTGCTTACGATGGTTTCTAAGGATTGTACAGTACTCAGGCGTATCACTGAATTCAAGGAGGTAAAGGTGGGATAAGAGTAGGAAGATGATGATGAATCCAAGTTCCGTAGGTTGTTCAAGGTGCGACGCTCGCGACGTAATCGACAATGTTCTTTACAGACTATATCTGTGAGAAGAGAGTACGTAGACACTCAGTCTGTACTTCTCTACTGATGCCAGATTTTTATATTTTTCTGCATCTGCATATGCTTGCCATTTTCGGAAAAGGCTGTATAATGACACTGTGGTTCGCACATGTAATACGCAAACTAAAAGATTTGAACTGTGACCTAATGAATAGATGTAATTAGTATTGATATTTCAGCCATTAACTACATTTAGGTGTCGATTTGTTACTAAGTAGATTTGCTCTCTTAATTCTTGCAGGTATCATGCGCGCGCACTTCCTTCGAAGTGTCAGCGGGAGGCAATGCCATCGCGTCGCGGGAACAGCACATACTGAAGTTAAAACCGTTCATGGTAGACATGCTTGATGTAGTCGCAGTCGAGGGCCCAGCTGGTGGTGTTGAGTGCTGGATGGACATCCAGAAGGGAGTTTTTCCCAACGTAAGTAAAGACTGCTGAGGCTACCTAAAAATTATTGTTTAATGTTCGTATACGAATTAATAATGTTTGTATGTTTTTTTTAAACTAGAAGCTTACTAATTATTTTGTCACTGAACTGCAGTCTAACTGATATAAGCAGTGTAGAATTACCTAAATAACGACATTAGAAGAAAATAAGTCGATTTATCTACTACTCGGTTTAAAAGATTTTAAGAAGTACTACATTAGGTAAATACTACAATTAGACGTGATAACGACTTATAAATCGATGAACGCCTGCTGCACGCAAGCAAAAGTATGACTTATTGTCACGTTCCGCGTGAAGGCGAGAGCGCATAACAAGCGATAGAGAGGCACAATCTGCCTAAGCATTCGGCTTGTCCTATAACGTTATCACGTAAAATTATCATCCATAAACCGACTTTACAGAAAACCATTTTTATGAATTTCAGACAACTCCTTTGAAAGACTCAATCAAGATTGGTGAATACCTCACAATTCTTGTTTACCTAAAAGATGTAAGAAACCAATTCAACTTAAGGATCCATGACTGTTGGGCATATGATAATGAAGAGTACGATAGTCCCAAAACGAACAAACTCCAGCTTACGGATCAAGAAGGATGCCCGAAGTATGTACTTTAACTTGTAAAATACCAGCGTATACTATACAGAACAATGCAATTTTCATAATAAACTTTCTTTATTTCAGAAAAAAGCTAATCGAAGGCTTCAGCAAATCAACCAACACGGGCAGAAGTGGAGCAACTCTAATAG
This sequence comes from Selenia dentaria, assembly GCA_917880725.1. Taxonomy (NCBI): domain Eukaryota; kingdom Metazoa; phylum Arthropoda; class Insecta; order Lepidoptera; family Geometridae; genus Selenia; species Selenia dentaria. The sequence goes on from OU862885.1 coordinate 16,969,854, forward strand.
CTTACAGCAAAGTCAGCGCTTTCCGCTTTCCTGAGACCGATCAAGTCTATCTTACTTGTAACGTAGAGGTAAGCTCTATTAACCTTGAAGAAAAATCGCTCAGTGATGTGTGATCCAACCAAAGAACATAATTTATAAAACTGGCCCTGTTTTTTTCAGCTTTGCACTAACAACTGTGATGCAAGCTGCACTGGGATCAATACAGAAATATCTACTACGATAAAGCCTCAGAGTTGTTATCCAGGGTCTAGGGATCCACAATGTCAAGGATTCACTACTCCATCCCAAATTAAATGTTTCCCAGGCTCTACCGACCCAAGATGCCCCCAGCCTTCTGTTCCTACCGTACCTACATGTTATCCAGGTAGCACCGATCCTAGATGCCCTCGACCAACAACACCCGAAGAACCTAGATGTTTTCCAGGAAGTGTTGACCCTCGTTGCCCACAACCATCAACGCCTTCTCCTCCTAGGTGCTATCCTGGCAGCACTGACACACGTTGTCCAAAACCAACAACTCCTGAACCACCTAGATGCTTCCCAGGTAGCACAGACTATCGTTGCCCGAAACCCACCACACCTGCTCCACCAAGATGTTTCCCAGGAAGTAACGATCCACGTTGCCCTAAACCTATCACACCTTCGCCGACGGCTCCTATACCAACAACTGTTACTCCAACTTCTCCTGCTTGTTACCCTGGCTCACCTGATCCCAGATGTCCTCAATCTTCACGCCCAACTACATTATCTCCACCAACGTATCTACCGCCATCTTCCCCAGGACCTAGATGTTTCCCTGGTTCAACAGATCTACGTTGCCCTAGACCTACGACATCTGCTCCGCCTAACTGCTTCCCAGGAAGTACGGATCCTCGTTGTCCAAAACCTACCACTCCAGAACCTCCTCGATGCTTCCCTGGTAGTACAGATCTTCGTTGCCCTCAACCCACGACTCCTGCCCCCCCTAGATGCTATCCTGGAAGCACAGACCGTAGATGCCCTAAGCCTACTACTCCAGAAGCGCCACGGTGCTTCCCTGGTAGTACAGACCCAAGATGTCCTAAACCTACCACTACGGAGGCTCCCCAATGCTACCCTGGCAGCACTGATTCACGATGTCCTAAGCCTACAACACCTGAACCTCCACGTTGTTACCCTGGTAGCACAGACATCCGTTGTCCTAAACCAACAACTCCTAGTTGTTATCCTGGTTCTCCTAACCCTAACTGCCCACAACCATCTAGGCCTACCACACTGAACCCACCTACCTATTTGCCACCTATAACAAATGAACCTAAATGCTTCCCTGGATCTACAGATGCTCGATGCCCTAAACCTACAACCCCAGCCCCGCCAAACTGTTTCACTGGAAGCACTGACCCGCGCTGTCCTGAACCGACTACTCCAGCACCTCCTAGATGTTTCCCTGGTAGTACTGATCCGCGTTGTCCTCGACCAACAACACCAGCTCCACCTAGATGCTATCCAGGTAGCACCGACCAGCGTTGTCCTCAACCGACTACTCCAGCTCCACCTAGATGCTATCCAGGTAGCACCGACCAGCGTTGTCCTCAACAGACTACTCCAGCTCCACCTAGATGCTATCCAGGTAGCACCGACCAGCGTTGTCCTCAACCGACTACTCCAGCTCCACCTAGATGCTATCCAGGTAGCACCGACCAGCGTTGTCCTCAACCGACTACTCCATCTCCACCTAGATGCTATCCAGGTAGCACCGACCAGCGTTGTCCTCAACCGACTACTCTAGCTCCACCTAGATGCTATCCAGGTAGCACCGACCAGCGTTGTCCTCAACCGACAACTCCAGCTCCACCTAACTGCTTCCCCGGTAGTACTGATTCTCGTTGCCCTAAACCAACAACTCCCGCTCCTCCGAGATGTTTCCCAGGAAGCACGGATCCACGCTGCCCGAGGCCTACAACTCCTGCAGCTCCCAGATGTTATCCAGGCAGTACAGATCTCCGTTGTCCTTCATCTACAACACCTGCACCACAAAAGCCAGTGTGTTATCCTGGGTCACCTGATCCCAAATGTCCCCAGCCATCGCGTCCTACAACTTTAAATCCACCAACTTATTTGCCTCCTACTACTCCTCAACTAACTACTCCAGCTCCACCTAACTGTTTCCCTGGTAGTACAGATTTACGTTGTCCAAGACCTACTACTCCTGCACCTCCTAGATGCTATCCAGGCAGCACAGATTCCCGTTGTCCTAAACCTACTACACCTGCTCCACCCAACTGCTTCCCTGGTAGTACTGATTCTCGGTGTCCAAGACCCACAACCCCTGCACCTCCTAGATGCTATCCAGGTAGCACTGATATCCGTTGTCCTAAGCCTACTACTCCAGCTCCACCTAACTGCTTCCCCGGTAGTACAGATTATCGTTGCCCGAGGCCTACTACTCCTTCACCTCCTAGATGTTACCCAGGTAGCACTGACTCCCGTTGTCCTAAACCAACTACTCCTGCTCTTCCTAACTGCTTCCCCGGTAGTACTGATTCTCGTTGCCCTAAACCAACAACTCCTGCTCCCCCGAGATGTTTCCCAGGAAGTACTGATCCTCGCTGCCCAAGGCCAACCACTCCTGCAGCACCCAGATGTTATCCAGGCAGTCCAGATCTCCGTTGTCCTTCATCCACAACACCTGCACCACAAAAGCCAGTGTGTTATCCTGGGTCACCTGATCCTAAATGTCCCCAGCCAACACGTCCTACCACTTTAAATCCACCAACTTATTTGCCTCCTGCTACTCCTCAACCGATAACTCCAGCTCCACCTAGATGCTATCCAGGTAGCACTGACCTGCGTTGTCCTCAACCGACTACGCCAGCTCCACCTAGATGCTATCCAGGTAGCACTGACCAGCGTTGTCCTAAACCTACTACACCTGCTCCACCCAACTGTTTCCCTGGTAGTACTGATTCTCGGTGTCCAAGACCTACAACTCCTGCACCTCCTAGGTGCTATCCAGGCAGCACTGACTTCCGTTGTCCTAAACCAACGACTCCGGCTCCACCAAACTGCTTCCCTGGCAGTACTGATTCTCGTTGCCCGAGACCTACTACTCCTGCACTTCCTAGATGCTATCCAGGCAGCACCGACCAGCGTTGTCCTCAACCGATAACTCCAGCTCCACCTAACTGCTTCCCCGGTAGTACTGATTCTCGTTGCCCCAAACCAACGACTCCTGCTCCCCCGAGATGTTTCCCAGGAAGCACGGATCCACGCTGCCCGAGGCCTACAACTCCTGCAGCTCCCAGATGTTATCCAGGCAGTACAGACCTCCGTTGTCCTTCATCAACAACACCTGCACCACAAAAGCCAGTGTGTTATCCTGGGTCACCTGATCCTAAATGTCCCCAGCTACCGCGTCCTACAACTTTAAATCCACCAACTTATTTGCCTCCTACTACTCCTCAACCGACAACTTTAGCTCCACCAAGATGCTATCCAGGTAGCACTGACCAGCGTTGTCCTAAACCTACTACACCTGCTCCACCCAATTGCTTCCCTGGTAGTACTGATTCTCGTTGTCCAAGACCTACAACCCCTGCACCTCCTAGATGCTATCTAGGCAGCACCGACTCCCGTTGTCCTAAACCAACGACTCCGGCTCCACCAAACTGCTTCTCTGGTAGTACTGATTCTCGTTGCCCGAGACCTACCACTCCTGCACCTCCGAGATGTTATCCTGGAAACCAAGATCCCCGCTGTCCAAGGCCAACGCCTACTACAACGCCATCTTGTTATCCCGGATCACCTGACCCAAGGTGCCCTCAACCTTCTCGCCCTACAACTCTGAATCCACCCACATATCTGCCGCCTACAGCTGAACCACCTAAGTGTTTCCCTGGATCCACAGACTTGCGATGCCCTAGACCCCCCACATCTACACTTCCAAACTGCTTCCCAGGCAACCAAGATTCTCGCTGTCCTAAACCTACAACACCTGCACCTCCTAGATGTTATCCAGGCAGCACAGACTCACGTTGCCCCAAACCAACTACAGTAGTCCCTACAACGCCTATATGCTATCCAGGCTTGCCAGATCCAATCTGCCCTAAGACACCGACAACGCCAGCACCTACAAAGTGCTTCCCAGGAAGCTTAGATCCTCGTTGTCCTAAACCAAGTACCCCTGAACCACCAAGGTGTTACCCAGGTAGTGCTGATTTACGTTGTCCTAAGCCTACGACGCCTGCTCCGCCTAGGTGTTTCCCAGGGAGTAGCGATCCACGGTGTCCTAAACCTACAACACCTGCACCACCTAACTGCTTCCCTGGTAGCACCGATTCGCGGTGTCCAAGACCAACCACCCCTATTTGCTATCCTGGTTCACCAGACTCTAGATGTCCGCAACCATCACGGCCTACTACTCTTAACCCACCCACTTACCTACCTCCTACGACTGCAATTCCGCGGTGCTACCCTGGTTCGAATGATTTAAGGTGTCCTAGGCCTACTACACCTGCTCCACCGAATTGCTTCCTTGGAAGTAATGATCCTCGCTGCCCTAAGCTTACAACTCCTGAACCACCACGTTGCTTCCCAGGTAGTTCAGATCCACGATGCCCCAAACCTACGACTCCTGAACCACCACGTTGCTTCCCAGGTAGCTCAGATCCACGATGCCCCAAACCTTCAACTCCTGAACCTCCACGTTGCTTCCCAGGTAGTTCAGATCCACGATGCCCTAAACCTACAACTCCTGCACCACCACTTTGCTTCTCAGGTAGCTCAGATCCACGATGCCCCAAGCCTACAACTCCTGAACCCCCACGTTGCTTCCCAGGAAGCACAGATCTTCGTTGCCCTAAGCCTACAACTCCTGAACCACCACGTTGCTTCCCTGGAAGCACAGATTCTCGTTGCCCCAAACCTACAACTCCTGAACCACCACGTTGCTTCCCTGGTAGCACAGACGTGAGATGCCCACGGCCTACTACTCCTGAGCCACCGCGCTGCTACCCAGGTAGCCCTGACTCAAGGTGTCCACAGCCTTCTCGTCCTACAACACTAAACCCTCCTACTTATTTACCTCCATCAACAGCATCGCCAAAATGCTATCCAGGTTCAACTGATCCACGATGTCCCAAACCCACTACTCCCGCACCGCCAAATTGTTATCCTGGAAATACAGATGCAAGATGCCCAAGACCTACGACACCAGAGCCACCACGTTGTTTCCCAGGAAGTAATGACCCTAGGTGTCCAAAACCTACAACTCCTGAAGCTCCCAGATGTTACCCTGGAAGCACTGACCCACGTTGTCCTAAGCCCACTACTCCTGCCCCCCCTAACTGCTATCCCGGAAATACTGATGCACGATGCCCAAGGCCTACGACACCAGAGCCACCACGTTGTTTCCCGGGTAGTACGGATCCGCGATGCCCCAAGCCTACAACTCCTGAACCACCACGTTGCTTCCCTGGTAGCACGGACGTGCGATGCCCACGGCCTACTACTCCTGAGCCACCGCGCTGCTACCCAGGCAGCCCTGACCCAAGGTGTCCACAGCCTTCTCGTCCTACAACACTAAACCCTCCTACTTATTTACCTCCATCAACAGCATCGCCGAAATGCTATTCAGGTTCAACTGATCCACGTTGTCCCAAACCCGTTACTCCTGCACCGCCAAATTGTTATCCTGGAAATACAGATGCAAGATGCCCAAGGCCTACGACACCAGAGCCACCACGTTGTTTCCCAGGAAGTAATGACCCTAGGTGTCCAAAACCTACAACTCCTGAAGCTCCCAGATGTTACCCTGGAAGCACTGATCCACGTTGTCCTAAGCCCACTACTCCTGCCCCACCTAACTGCTATCCCGGAAATACTGATGCAAGATGCCCAAGGCCTACGACACCAGAGCCACCACGTTGTTTCCCAGGTAGTACGGATCCGCGATGCCCCAAGCCTACAACTCTTGAACCACCACGTTGCTTCCCTGGAAGCACAGATTCTCGTTGCCCCAAACCTACAACTCCTGAACCACCACGTTGCTTCCCTGGTAGCACAGACGTGAGATGCCCACGGCCTACTACTCCTGAGCCACCGCGCTGCTACCCAGGCAGCCCTGACCCAAGGTGTCCACAGCCTTCTCGTCCTACAACACTAAACCCTCCTACTTATTTACCTCCATCAACAGCATCGCCTAAATGCTATCCAGGTTCAACTGATCCACGCTGTCCCAAACCCACTACTCCCGCACCACCAAATTGTTATCCTGGAAATACAGATGCAAGATGCCCAAGGCCTACGACACCAGAGCCACCACGTTGTTTCCCAGGAAGTAATGACCCTAGGTGTCCAAAGCCTACAACTCCCGAAGCTCCCAGATGTTACCCTGGAAGCACTGATCCACGCTGTCCTAAACCCACTACTCCCGCACCGCCAAATTGTTATCCTGGAAATACAGATGCAAGATGCCCAAGGCCTACGACACCAGAGCCACCACGTTGTTTCCCAGGAAGTAATGACCCTAGGTGTCCAAAACCTACAACTCCTGAAGCTCCCAGATGTTACCCTGGAAGCACTGATCCACGTTGTCCTAAGCCCACTACTCCTGCTCCACCTAACTGCTATCCCGGAAATACTGATGCACGATGCCCAAGGCCTACAACTCCTGAACCACCACGTTGCTTCCCTGGTAGCACAGACGTGCGATGCCCACGGCCTACTACTCCTGAGCCACCGCGCTGCTACCCAGGCAGCCCTGACTCAAGGTGTCCTCAGCCTTCTCGTCCTACAACACTAAACCCTCCTACTTATTTACCTCCATCAACAGCATCGCCTAAATGCTATCCAGGTTCAACTGATCCACGCTGTCCCAAACCTACTACTCCCGCACCGCCAAATTGTTATCCTGGAAATACAGATGCAAGATGCCCAAGGCCTACGACACCAGAGCCACCACGTTGTTACCCAGGAAGTAATGACCCTAGGTGTCCAAAACCTACTACTCCTGAAGCTCCTAGATGTTATCCTGGAAGCACTGATCCACGTTGCCCTAAGCCGACCACTCCTGCCCCACCTAACTGTTATCCCGGAAATACAGATTCACGATGCCCACGGCCTACTACACCAGAGCCACCACGTTGCTTCCCTGGTAGCACAGACGTGCGATGCCCACGGCCTACTACTCCTGAGCCACCGCGCTGCTACCCAGGCAGCCCTGACTCAAGGTGTCCTCAGCCTTCTCGTCCTACAACACTAAACCCTCCTACTTATTTACCTCCATCAACAGCATCGCCTAAATGCTATCCAGGTTCAACTGATCCACGCTGTCCCAAACCTACTACTCCCGCACCGCCAAATTGTTATCCTGGAAATACTGATGCAAGATGCCCAAGGCCTACGACACCAGAGCCACCACGTTGTTTCCCAGGAAGTAATGACCCTAGGTGTCCAAAACCTACTACCCCTGAAGCTCCTAGATGTTACCTTGGAAGTACAGATCCACGCTGTCCTCAACCTTCTCCCACTCCCAGCTCCTGTTACCCTGGATCTCGAGACCCGAAGTGCCCTCAGCCGTTCGCACCCAGCAGTACTAATCCCCCTTCGACATACCTGCCACCGTTCCCAGCTGAAAACGAAGTTAACTCTCCAAGAGTAAGCAGACTGGCGCTAGATAATGAAGACTACACAGATTCACAGGATAATATCGGTGAGATCCAAATTATGGCTTCAAATTATATTATTATAATAGTATACCCGCCCGCCACTGCGCTCGCCTATTCTCGCGGCGTAATGGGTTTCACATATTTCCGTGGTGCCCTCGTGGTATTTTGTTTTCTTAAATAAAAGCTATTTTAGAAAAAAATATCCAAAACAAACAGAAAGATAATAATTTAAAGGGTTTCATGTTATGAGTACAGAGTTAAAATAACAAATAATCTCTAATTATTTAAAGGCACATTTGGCCCGTATCAGGATCTTTATAGGATGGTATGCTCCAATTTCGTAGCTAGGCGTGGATTAAGCGGGCGACGAGAGTAAGATATCACATATACAATGAGTCTGCTTTTATTACATCACAAACTAAGATATATTATTACAACACATAGTATTTAGAGATTAACTTAAATTAACTTGAGGACACGGTATTCCACTTAGTAGCGAACGCTGCCACAACCAAAACCAAACCAAATGAAAAGTGAGCTCCTCCGAGGCTCCGAGCGCGTCCGCGCGCTTCCCCCAACGCCTCTGTCGGACGATGACTAAGTACTCAACGGTATTTGGCTCTCAACGACCGACCGACCGACCAATCAGCGAACAGCGCACGCTACCATAGTTATACCAGAGATGGCGCCACTATGCATCTCTAGTCCACCAAAACTAAACTAGGTGGCGTTTGACTATATAATAACATCGGTTAAAGCTATGCGCCGATAAGTAAGATTTTCTATTCAGATTAAATTTCTCAAAACAATAAAACAATGCGACTTGAATTGTGAGCTTACATTAAGGCATCCACGATTTTCTTAGGAATAAGCTAATGTTAAAAATTATCACACTTCCTCCTCCTTTCGTCGTTTTTCTCAGAATAACTCATCTTTGATGACCTTATGCCATCTGCAGTGCAAGTACCGTAATAGTCGTAAAGTTTGTTGAGTCGCTATAAATTTAGTTCGCTTCTAGCAAGTATAGAAGTGATATCGACGACTTATACGATCGTCAAATTGTCGCCAGTATATCGATCATTACGAATTGTATGCATTCCACAATGCGCCCTCCTATCATTTGAACATTTCTACTAGAATTTCGCTTTTCTACGATCAAAAAAGGCCGAAGTCTATTTTTTATTGAAACTGCGCCCCGCTGTTACACCCGCATGTTGATGAAAATGATCCTATGTATTCTACTAATTCAGCGCCTCATCTACCTACATGCCAAGTTTCATCGAAATTGGGCCAGCCGTTTGAGCGTAAGAGAATAACAAACATCCATTCATCTATAAATACAAACATTCGCGTTTATAATATTACTAAGATCAAACGCAACTAAACAATATCCCCATTCCCGTCGCCTGTCGATAAGCTATAATCGAGGTAATTTTCAAAACTGACAAAACAATAGTTAAAATCGATTAAATAGACGATCTCAAACGTATTAATTTTAACAGTTCCATGCTAGGGTTATTGTTATAATTGTAAAAGCTTATCGAGTTTGTCTACCGATCGCATAATCTTGTTACTTACTTGCAAAGATCGATATAGCCAGTTTTTTTAGAAGCATGACGAAGTAAAGACTCAAATTTATCGATCGGTTAGTTCGGTACTTGCACTGCTGGTCCTATTATCGGCGTCATAACACATTTTACAACATAATAAATAAATTCATTGAAATAAGCTCCTTCAGATCCACTTTCATATTGAAGAACATTACTCATCAAAATATATTGTGTTACAGATGACTTCGAATCTTCAAGAACCCAACCACGGACTAGAAATACAAGAGACGTCTCTAACGTTCTGGGAGGTCTGCAAGTTACAAAAGATTCTTATAACTACATCGCTCTCGGCTCTCTCCTCTTATCTATGTTCTCCGTCTTCGTAGGACTTTACTTTTACACCAGACACATCAAATCGAGGAAAGTTACTCCAGTAACAAACCCAAAAACCGAAACCATGTGTTAATTTTTAATTGAAATATGGTAATACTTGTGATATTGTAATTAAACATTACCATTTTTACCAAGTTTTATATGAAATGGCTGCGTCAATGGGATAGACCTAAGCTACCTTAAAACTATCACTGCCTTAGCTTAATTATAACTTTTCATGCGCTTAGTGAGCATGCCTATTTTATTTTATAAAATAGTGCCATAACATGTTTGTCAATGATAATGCATACAGATATTGTGTATTCTTTATAGTCCCTAGTCAACGTCATTCTATTCTGAAAATTGTAACGCTTTCGGGGTATGTTTATATAATTACTAACATCATTGATATACTCATTTGTGATATTTTTTTATTGTAAATACTTGTATTATTGTCAATACACTATTGTGGCCATTCAGTGTGTAGTGTTTATAATTTGTATGACTTTGAGTGCATTTTGTACGAGACAGATTCGAGATTTTTTTATGAAATATTTAAAGTTGAAAAAATGCACTCACTGTCGTTGATTCTCCATTTTGTAAGAATAATTAGATTGCTTTTTCGAGACGATCTAAGTAAACATTCTATGAATGTTTTATTTTGTTTCATTTATTTTCCTTTAATTATCGCTTTATTTGTAGGCTAAGAAATAAAATATTAAAATAAATTAAAAGTCCTTCATTTACATTGGTGAACGCCAAAGAATCCGATATCCATTTAAATAGAGTTCACATCTCTCATATTCGGTAAGTAGGTCCTTATTACCCCCAAATGGGGCTTGTAGGTGACCAATTAGCGCTCTAGGGTAATAATGTAGCTAGAAAAGCCCTAGGGCGGTAAGAAAATTTAAAAAAACACAAATGGGTCTTGTAGCAGACCAATTAGCACTCTAGGGTAATAATGTAGCTAGAAAAGCCCTAGGGCGGTAAGTAATTTAAAAAAACGCTTCTCTCTTTCAAAAAGTTCGCGTACATCTCACCATCATACTGGCAATAGACATCATGCATTCAGCCCAATGACAAAAGAGGTCGCTTCGCTATTTAGCCTTGTCTTCGTATGAGTATAATAGTCATCAATTTTATTTTTGTAATGCCGGTTTTTTTCTACTTACCTCACAATCGAGATGTAAAGCAGAGTAGTTAGCTCGGGTGTAAGAATCAATTGCACCCTCGAACTATAGGGGCAGCATTTGATGCCTTACAGCCCTTGGCTACTAACCTACTATTATCTCTCACGGGATCGAATGGGGGTTCGACAATCTCCTGACAAGAACGTGACGAGGGAATCAGAATAGGTATGTACCCCTGCTGATATCTGCTGCTCCTAAAACAAATCATCATTCCACTTAATAACACGTAATTTGGTTTTTTACTAAGGAGAAATATAGGCATACTTTATAATATATATTAATGTACATGTAGTTAGGTACATTGGTCGAACAGATGTCTGAATAAATGTTTGACCTGACCAGGGATCTAAACCGAGACTACCGGCTCTGAAAGCAGGCTTACTACCAATTTAACTGCGCCAACTGACCAGTGATTTGTTTACAATAATGGGCAACCAAAAACCTTTATACTTACTCGCAAATAGTCGCGAATGTTGTCTTTTAGGACTACAGTCGTTGGGTCATGTTGAGGCCTTAGAGGATCTGGAAACACCAGCATTAGGGCTGGGCACTGTGGCGACTGGCTAGGATATCCAGAAACTCTTAATGAGCTCTGGTTCTAGTCTGAGAGGAAAGGGAGTAGAAAAGTTAATTACTGTTGCGAATCGTTGAAATGGCATCCATAAATTCCTGTAAGTTTTAGGATGCTTTTGATCAGAAAAGTTAACATTAAAAACGGGTTATTTACTGTGTAATTCTTTCCGTTTGAGTTCGCGATATTTCGGCACTCAAAAAGTGCCGAAATCGCTAACTCAAACGAAAAAGGATTACACGGTAAATATCCTGTTTCTAATGTTAATTCTTGCAAACGTGACCGTAACAGTTTAAACTAATTGATCTAAGGTATAACCGCCCTAACCTTTACGAACATCAGCCAGGAGTTGTGTACGCACCGGAACCCAATGGATGTTGCGTATGCGCTGAGGGAAATATACTCCGGTATATATTCCCCGGCTCCCAGTATAAGGTCCCTGCGCCTCCAGAGCTACATGGGAGCGAAAATCCCCAAATCCCTTCCAAACACCCTCTTCCTGGTCAACACTCAGGAGGAAAATGAGACCCTGACCAGCCAGGGCTATGGAAAGGGCAAAGGATCACGCACCCTTACCATTCACGAGGCGCAGGGACAGACGTACGAGTCAGCCGCGGTGATTAAAACTAAAGGCAAAATTAAGCTGCACGAGAGCGTCCCGCACGCAGTCGTTGCGGTTTCCCGGCACACGAGGACCTTTGTCTACTACGCCGACGGCGAGGATGATGTCATCGGACGGTTTGTGAGGCTAGTATTTTCCTAACCCTATTCGCTTGTCCATTCGACTTGATGCTGGTGTTGTAGTTTTTCCATGATTTGCGTGACCTGGACCGTATATTTTTCTTATATTTAGCCTTGGCTATTCTATAGTTAGATGATACTCGTTTTATTAATAAATCTTTGTAACTTTGTTTATGTTCAATATTCATTATGTCAGATATTACCTTTATATGTTATTTCAAACAAACTAGTAAGCTAAATTATCAATTATAAATGGCTCACGCTCCTCGTTTTGGTGTCACTTGCCGCACGGAAGCCTGTAGTGCACGCTCAGCAGCGCTCGCTGCCGCCCGCCCTGCAACTCAGCACTCGCTGCCGGCCGCCCAACTGGCCGTCGCGCGAGCTCGCGTACTGCACATCCCTTGCAGTACGTATGCACGTAATGGGTGCGTGCGTCGGTAATATGGCCTGGAATAGTCTGCAAAACACGCTAAAAACTAAGTTGTGAATTGATTTTAATCAATGAGCTGAGAAAATTTAATAAAAAAGATAGACTAGTTTATAGTTTTGGCCAAGGTACTTGAACGGGTTATTCACTCACACATTACCTCATTGGACATAGACGATGGCCAGTTCGGCTTTCGTCCACAACTCTCAACGGACATGGCTATTTTCTCACTTAAGGAGGTAGTCAAATATTACACTAAGAACGCTACTACAGTATATGCCTGCTTTCTGGACCTGAGTCGTGCATTTGATTCGATTAACCATGAGCGTTTGTGGACGAAAATGCACGGCTCGGGGGTCCCTTCTGAAGTTGTTGGTCTTCTGGCGTACTGGTACGCCAATCAGACAAACAGCGTCAGGTGGGACTCTGAGGTCTCGGACAGTTATAGACTTTCCTGCGGGGTCCGGCAGGGTGGGGTCACCTCTCCAGACCTGTTCAATTATTATGTCAATGACTTGATCGTGGAGCTGAGCGGTACTCCGGTGGGGCTCCGGTTGGATGACAGATATGTCAACAACCTTAGCTACGCTCATGACATGGTGCTGCTCAGCCCCTCGATCAAAGGTCTACAAAAACTTCTTGGTATTTGCGAGCAGTTTGCGAGAGAGCACGACTTAACCTACAATAGCAAGAAGACGGAAATGGTAGTTTTCAGGTCGGTAAAGGGTCCCCAACGTGTGCCGGAGCTGCGTTTAAATGGTCAACCGATTGAGATCGTGGAGAGTTTCAGGTACCTTGGTCATATCGTGACGTCCAAGCTTACCGACGACGAAGATATAGAACGCCAGAGACGCGCCTTATGCATTGTAGGTAATATGATTGCGCGGAGATTTTACAATGCAGCGCCTGACGTGAAGATGATGCTATTTCGAGCATTTTGTTAGACTTTTTACACATGTCAACTCTGGACCGAATACACTGTGAAGGCGCACAACTCCATCAGAGTGGCGTATAACAACATCTTTAGGCAGCTGATGGGGCTGTCACGGAGCTGCAGTGCCTCTGGAATGTTCTTTGACGCGCGCGTTGATACGTTCAATGCCATACAACGCAAGCGGATCGCCTCATTCATGTCTAGAGTTGACATGTGTAAAAATACCATAATCAGAAGCCTGGCAGACCGTCTGCTGCGATCTGCAACGTACCGACAATGGCTGGCTACTGCCACCTAGTAATATTTAATATTTTATGTATTTTATTTTTAATTTATTATCTGTTTTACTGTTTATTTATGGATCTTGAGTCTGCAATAAAGTACTATTAATATATTATTATATATTATTTATATTATTATTATTATTTTTATTCAACCAATTTCACGGGTTTCACCCGGTCCTTTACAAAGGCATAAGTGGGGCTGTAGCCAACACTTAGAGGCCTGTTTGATATAAAAATACAATTTAGTATAAAAACAGAAACATTTTGGATGGAAGGTTACAGGTTATCTATTACAAAAATGGGTAAAATGGCATGGTTATTGAAATGTACTTATTAGTGATACGGGAGATAGTGGGCTATGGTCGAGACTACGGCACCTGCCAAAGAATGTATTTTCGCTGTGTAGTGCCCTTTCGCTTGGAATTGAAAGTAACCTGACAAATAATGTATAACTTAACGTGATTTAGATTACAGGTACGAGTATTTGTTGGTTGAAGGGCAAAACTTAAAGAAATTTACTTTAATTGTCGAGAATTGCTTGTTGATTGAAAAAATGAGAGCTACCTATACATAAAAATACTAGGTACCTACATAAAAAACGATGGTAAAATGTTCACTATTTGGAAGTTTTGGCAATATAGTTTGCACAAACAACTTAAGTTTACACAAATGGACTAGTAATTTGCGAAAGTAGATAGAAATTTCATTGAATTAATGACTACGTTATTAAATTTTCAATGATCGAAAATGTGAAATCTACCTACCTAGATAATAAAAAAAAATATAACGAAATTTGCACCTTTTGGACGTTTTTGCCAATATTATGCACAAAAACACTTTGAATTGAAAATGAAAAATGAAAATTAAAATATTTTATTGCATCATAAACATCAAAAACAGTTTTATAAAATTTAAACTAATGTATATTACAGTATGTTTATGACGAACTCAAGGTATAAACAAAAATAGATAAAGCTAAGGTTCCCGCACTAGGCAAAGCCTGTATCGTGGGGACCTACATACGATTTGATTTTACATGGTTGATTGCCTCGGATTAACAAATAAATCGATGGAGTTATATAAACTTAAATTACAAAATTAAAAATAAATAAACAACTAAAATAAGACGCTTTACAATATATATATTATAAATTTCTTAAATAAGATTTAGATACAGATTAATAAGTATATATACATATAAACAATACACAATTTGTACAAATACTGTGACACATTGTAAAAAGTTTAGCATTTTATAAGAAGTAAGTTTTCAGTCTCATCATAACTCATGGATGTCAAGTATTTGATAAGTATTTTTTTAACTTCTTGTGTGGACTTTCCACTTATATTGCATAGCTTATTAACTGTGTTGTAGACATGCACTCTGATAGATTGCCCAAAACGGCAGGCGAATCCAGTTTTTACGCTTGGAATAGCTAATTTGTATGGTCTTCGCTTTGCAGTTTTGTCGTGATTAACGTCGGCCACAACAGATTTATGGACGTATAGCGATATCTTAAGAATAAAGAGTTGCCTAACGTGCAGTACTCCACTATCTTTGTACACGTGTATGGTCGGATATCTGAGCGGTTTCTTCATCATAACTTTTAATACTGATCTCTGTGCCCTTTCGACAACGATTATAGCTGACTTAGCTGCACTACCCCAACAGGTAATGCAATACGTTAGGAGAGATTGGACTAGAGCAAAATAAACGCTCATTAGGATGTCTGGAGATGCAACTACACGCAAATTTTTCATTACACCTACGACTTTTCGTACCCGAGCTGAGAGCGCCACTAGGTGATTTTTAAAGTTTAAGTTTTCGTCAATTAAGACACCCAGATATTTGATGACATTTGACCTGTTTAAAGACTTACAATCACATAATCTTTTGTCACAGTTGGCTTTATGTATTTTAAGAATTGGTGTTGAAACTGGCGCAAACAGCTGTTTTATGGAAGCATAAAAATACAGTCTTGCTTATATTTAGTGTCAATAGGTTTCTCTGCAACCAATCTGAAATATTAGTCATACCCTTTTCAGCATAATCTAGAGCTTGTGCCCATGTTGACCCATAGAACACAATAGCAGTGTCGTCTTATTACACAAATGAATGATTGTTTTTAATAGGAAGATAGGAATTCATAGGTATTTTGGATGAAAATTGTGAATTGGAGAATCGATGACGACACTTATCTTGGGAGACGCGCTGACGACGATCGCTCGATGTGATACTTTAGAGGTGTCACTACTCGGAATCTGGCGCTTATAGATGCTGTATGCTGTCCCAATATCTTCAATCCTCTAAATGGTTGGCACCGGTAGCTTTAGTCCACTACTGTAAGGCTCCAACTTTGCTTCGGAAATGATTTTTTGTCGCGGCAAACTTCTCCAAAATTTTAGGTTTATCGTGATGTTATTCGCGGTTTCCGTTTAGTTCCCCCCATGGGCCACCATGTTACGTCTTTGGAGTGTATGGTGTTAAAATAAAAGCCCAAAGGTGCAATAAAAAGAATTTACTTGAGACTAGATGTTGTTACATCGAAGGTCGGTTCGGTAGTGTTTTAATAAAAGATAACTGTTAGAAAGCGTCAAACAATGTGACGCGCGAGTAGTTGCTCCTGCCTTTTGGAAGGCGTTAGGCCTGAACAGCATGGACCCTGGAGTCTGTGGAATGTAGTTTTATTGATTAAAAAAAAACTAATTGATCACAAACTTGCAAATATCTCTTTCTAGAAGAGATTGGAGCGATGATAGCTCGAGGAGTGATGAGGACAAACCGCTATTGAGGCATCACCTGGATCAATATCTACCTCAGGCTGGAACCTTGTGAAGGTAACACCATAAAATCCATCGTTTGATAGGGCACTTCCTGATACCCACCTGGTTAGCTGCCACCCTCCAAATTGAAAATCTGTCAAGTATCACCTAACGATGTTATACAGCAGCTGTCCTTAAGATCCAGTCGTAATACTAGGTCTAGTGTGATACCACCTAAAGGTGGTCAGTAAAGATGCTGTGATGCTGTGATCAAGTGAAACAGTGTTTAAACAACCAACAATCAATACCAAAAAATATATATTTCCTTAAAAATAAACCTTGGATATGCTGATTTCCATATAATTTATATAAAGATTAATTTATTATTCAATTATTATTATAATTTCATAATTTTCTATTTAATAATGATTCTTTGATCAATTATAGTTACTTACATCACATATTTAAAGAATGATTATGCTGATATACTTATTTAATTTTAATTCAATGTATAATTCTGTATTATATATACAATTTTGCAACTATTTTAATTCATGACATTATTAATAATAAGAATCTATTGTAAAATGACATACCTAATATAAGGGTCATTGAAGGTAAATAAATAATCTGAAAAATAATCAAATTTAAAAACACTGTGCTTGATAAGTAGAATCTAACAGGAAATAATGATGTTTTTTATAATGATGTTAATTGAAAATTAAAGATTCCTATTATTTGAATTTAATTGATTGATGAAAATTAAAGATGGCTATGCATGAGTTACCAATATTTTAGAGGGTTATTTTAGGTCAGCAGCTTATAATTATCTTGAGATACAATGCCATCTCTTAGCTCCCTGGAATGGCAGCCTTTTTATCTACTAACTGGACTTAGAAGTTGAAAGGAAATTGAGAAAAGAAATTATATATATATAATATAGGGTATTTGGTAATTAGTGCACAATATTGAACGAGGTAGTTCGGAATTCATAACTGGTCAAGAAAGTAATAGAAAAAAACAGATGAGCCATAGTGCGACTGAACGAACGACTCGATGCACCACTACATCGCAGAATAGATAAAGTACGAGAGACATACCTACCCGCTTAGAATAGGTACTACGCGCGGACGATGACCCCCCCGGGCCAGCCACCGTTTAGGCATAGACATCAGCTGCGCAAACATTTGCGAGTGGGTTTACCTATTCTAGGCGGGTAGGTAAGTCTCGCGCAGTCACTGTTATCGATTCTGTGATGTAGCGGCGTGCGTTCAGTCGCGCAATGGTTATTAGCTGCGGAGCAATGAATATGAGTTCATAATAATAAAACAAATAAGCATTTTTTTTCCTTCACTATAATGACCATGATTCCAAACCACCCCATTCGATATTGTGCACTAATTTTCAATGCCTTTATATTTATTTGGAAAATTTCCCAGAAACTGAATAGACATAGAATTCGTATAATTATCAAAGCTGCTTACAAAATTTTACGAGAGTTGGTCGAGAAATGCGACCTAAAGGAGAACAGCCGGTCTTCCGGACATCCAAAGAATTGTTGCTCGTGCTTGAAGATGTAATACAAGAACGGCCGCCTTATTGTCTAACTTGTATGAGAATGAAATGTCACTTCATTCTCATTCCTATTGATGGTTCCAGCCAATGAGCTTGCAGGATTCCTAGAATGGGATTCAGATGTCAAAATGAAGCCCATTCCCATTCTCCGTAAAGATAGACAATACAACCGCGGTTCTACGCTTCATGAATAGTTGTAGAGTTGTTGACTACCTCTACCAAATAACCTTTTTTTTGTCTACGGTGGCTTGCCTTTTAAACATGACTCGAATCGTGCAATGACTAAGAGTAACTTAACTCTTATTAAGTTATAAAAGAGTTTTTGACAGTTTGTTGTTCCATTTTGTTACAACTCTGTTAACAGCTGACCCGCCAGCAGCCGTGCTATTCTCTAATTATTCGTCGTTGCGATCGTCGACGAGCTCACCGATGTCAAATATTTTTACGCCCTTGTACACAAGGTTGTTTTTCCAACGCTTCTTGTCATCTCGTCATTTGTTTCATGGATGTTGTCAAAGATGCAACGCTGTTTGTTCTTAGAGAATCCTACGGCAGAATCGATCGCTTGGTCTATGTCATACGAAGCCAAAGAAATAGATAGAATACCGCCTTTATAAAGGGGATAAAATTTCTAAAATTCTTCCATAGTGGATTTCTTTAATATAAACGGCATCAAGTGACAAAATTTTATGCATGTAGCCTTGGTTTAGGCTCTGCGCTGGTTAATCGGTCAACACAAGTTTATATAAGTGTGTGTATATTATATATAATAATATATGCTCTTTTCAATTGTTAATTTTTAATCGAGGGATAATCCAAAATGTTATTAAATGTACTACTTTTACTTATCGCCCCTACTTTTTAGTTTCCATGGACTCTGGCGTCTGGAACACGTTTGATTACTAACGTGGTCATAACTCATTTTACTGAGAAATACAGGATTACACACGTATTGCCGGATAGGTCCGACTATAGTTTCGACCACATTCGGTGGTCTTTTTCAAGGAGTGTTCGGGACGCCCGCGTCAATGACGTTTCGCTTAGCACTATGCTAACTATATCCGATAAGTATTACGTGAGTAATTCCGTATTCCTCTTAAAAAAAAAATAAAAAAAAAATCTTTATATACTGGCTCAAGTATCATCAGTGCCTACCGTACAGATTAATATCTACATGAAGGTGCATACTTTATAATATCAAATAATCCTAGGCCTGTAAAGTTTTTACATGCCCCTTTCAATTGAAGCCAATAAACTTATTATTATTATGTACAGAAAACGAGAGAGTGTTGACAGTCTTTCGTTCCATTCTGTACAACTCTGTTACATCAATTTAACAAGTCTGTTACGTATGTATACTCGTACTATCATAATTTACTATCTACTACTACTATCTTTCTTTAACTATTTCCTGGCTAGAAGATAATCTTCTGACACTAAACACGAGTAAAACTAAATATTTGTCTTTTAGCAAAACCAACGCAGGAAGACCGCCAAGCAATTTGCAAATTAAATCCCATTCATTTCCGTGTAACCGTGAATATGCTCCGTCTTGTTGCGAATGTGGAGTGTTAGTCCGTTCAGAATCCATGAAACCATGGATTCTGAACGGACTAACACTCCACATTCGCATTCGGGAGGATATTTATCTAGGAATCATCATTGACGATAACCTGAGTTGGGGTGCCCATGTTGATACTGTTAGTAAACGCATTAGGAAACTGATATACCTATGTTTTTAAGAACCTTAAATTGGTTGCAGATGAAAGACTAAAACAGCTTGGGACTGATCACTCCAGGATCTATCTACTCGTGTACTAAGATGTCAAAGTATAGCGTGTTTTGCCCTACTGATACCATTATTATGTTCTCTTTTGTAAGGCAACACACTGGAGCTAATATTGGTAGTACCTAAGTAAAAACATTGTAAAAACATCTAAATAAAAATAATGGCCCCGAGTTTGTTGCCGCTTTTTCTCGGTAGGCTCTATATATTTTGGAACGCGGCGGTAGTCTTTAAAGTACATTATAATGAAAAATTGACGTTCGTAAGTTTGTCTTTGATGCCTAAATTGAATAAATGATTTTGACTTTGACTTTGACTTTGACTTTGACTTTGACTTTGACTGCTCGTACAAACTTATAAAGCTTCGGCCGAGTGCGCAATTAGCTACTGTATATCCTCTTGGGGAGATCCCGTAAAAACATTAATTATAAAGGTAGAAGAGCACAAAGAGCGCTATTAAAAGTCATGCTGAGTCTCCCGTTTAGATTTCCAACTACTGTACTGTATCAAAATGTGATGTCCTTACTGTTAGAAAGCTTTTCGTCTTTAAGTGTGTACTTAGATATCACAGGCATACAGTCCCAAATGTACCTACCTGTAAGAAGAGACTTGATAAATGTCCTGTGCCAAGTACAATGAGCCTAGTTGCGTGTAGGCACTACAATCATTTAGCACCGGTTCTTTATAATAAATTAAGTTTATCGGTTAAAATAAAAACATTTACCTTACACAAACTGAAGACAGTACTAAAAAAATGGCTTAAATCTCTCGATTATGATGGAATTGAAAAATTATTAGAAAATGTACATTAACATACCTTTATTTATAAATTAAATAAACATACCTTTACTGTTTTTATAGGCGAACAAACATACACACCACCCAACCATACACACCCACACACACATACACACACACACACACACACACACATACATACACACACACACACACACACACACACAGTAAAAAGTTATAATGTGTCTGTAATTTTAATTTACAAAGCTATGTAATAACTATAACTTATTATTGTAAACCGTGCTTTTCAGGGAAGACACTGCCTTTTGTACCACAGTTATGTTAACTAAAACAAAAGGCAGAGTACTAACACCATATGTACCTAATTTAATTTTGCAATAAAGATATTTGTATTTGTATTTATTTGTATAATTGAATTACTATAAAACCTTCACACTTGTGTTCTATTTTACAACATTTCATAGAGAGCAATATTTACATAGACATTATGAGTGTCAGCGATTGTACATTTATCGTTCGATAAGTTTAATTTTAATGGGTCCATTAGGCGTGTACATCGGGTGTATGTGGTAGTCCAAAGGCTCGTGGTTGTACTCCATTTTGAAAGCTTGTACAATCTGAAAGGGAAAACACTTTATTAGAAAAGTTGGTTTACTAAAAATTTGCATGCATTTCGCAATTGATGCAAGTAAGGGTGCGTTCCGGTAAGCGCCTTCTACGCCCATAACATTCTCATTGGCTGTTGTGTTGTGTTGATCTGCTGCGCTCAGGTCCCAAGATAACTCTTGTGAGTTCTAGTTCGTTTAGAATGAATGTAATCCGCTAATACAGCTCACAACAATTAATTTAATTTGAATTTAGAGTGGTTTTTAAGTAGGTGAAAAAATAGGAGCGCTAAAAAATAATTTATTCTTAATGTGGGCAGTAGACAATATTAGTTTAGGAACCCCTGTTCTAAAGCTAAGAAGAAAGCATGGCATCAATTGGTACATCATGATGCCGTATTCATCGAGCTTGTTGATGAGATAGTTAGGGCCCCACCCCCAAATATACCTAAGGTCTTAGAGTCCCCTTTAGTCAGCTCTTACGACAAGCAGGTGTTTCCGTAGGCCTATTCTTTGAAAATCCGGGTATAAAGGATCGACATGCTAGAGCATTCCACACCACCGGTGTGTATGTACCCACCACCTACCTTGGCTTTAGCTATGATTGTGTTTGGTACTGGCTCAGCAAATAACCTACGGCAGAAAATTCAATAGCTGTAGCGAAATAATAGGCGTTGTCTTAACTGACTGGATGGCGCAATTGATGATATCCCTGCCTTCTGAGCTGCTGGTTCCGGGTTCGATTCCCAGACAGGTGAAAAGTTTGTGTGCATTAACATGCCTTACCTATGTCTGGGTGTGTATATGTGTATTAGTGTGTATATTAATCATCAGGTTACCATATTACAGACTCTGCCAAGTTTGGGAACTGAAGATCTTGTGTCGATTCTATATCTTATTATTATTATTAACTATTGGACGTCACACCTATCACTTTAAGCAGAAGTATAACACTTCTAGGAACATATAATAGTTTTAAAATATTGGAAATTCAAAGCAAAGCTTGAATTACCTTGGCTATGACGGTGTGTATCTCCAGTTCAGCAAACCGCCTCCCGAGGCACATTCGCTTGCCGTACCCGAACGGTAGCGAAGCGAAAGCGTGATGCTTCTGTGCTGAAGTTCTTTGCATCCACCGCTCCGGGCGGAACTCCGATGCATCCGTGAAGTAATCCTCACTGTTTCCCATTACATAGTGTTGGAATATCACTTGCGTCTGGAAAGGTAATTAAAACATGATTATTATTAAGGCGCGGTCCAATCCCAATTTTAAATCAATTTACGATGCTATACATAAGGTTCAGAATTGCTTATCAGATTGGACGATGTAATGCGAAGATGCAATTGAATACGGGCTAATACTTTTATATTTATTTCGTACAATCAAATGATTAAATTTTAATGATAAAGGATAATCCATAGTTCACTAGTAAATTTAATTGGGAATTCGAATATGATACATTCATTGAAATATATATTATTGAATAAAAATGGTTATTCCCACGTAAGAAAAATTGCTAAATTAAAGGAATGTTGCCGATCTTCTTCTATCGAGACAAATTTCCTCAATCGTGTATTGGCTCCCATACTTCATAAGAACGTATATTTAATTTACACTGCGCTTTTTTCGAACTTCGGTTATTAGGTTTAAGCGTCGAAAAACTAAGTTTTCCTGACGTCGTATCATGACATTTAGTCGTAATTTACACTCATTTCGCTTTAAGGTGCGGAAACATTGAATATTTAGCGTTATTTTAACACTAGACATATACAGCATGTAACATAAGGTGTAGTTATACTAGAGCCACACACGCAGAAGCTTGCATACAATTGGGATTTCGGATTGGGATTAATTAAAGTTTAATACTCGTAGTAATGATAAAATCGTAACTAGACAAAATTACTACAGGGAATAAGCCATAGTACCTTCAAAAGAACTTCAAAATAATAACAATAATAATAATAATGGTTTATTTATTTAGAACACAAATACAAGTACACAAACATACATCGAGAATCGATGACACCTGCAGAAGTGTGAAACTGTGTCGCAGATATCAACGCCCTCCTCCGGAAAGGTTACATGAGGTTCCAAAGTTCATAAACAAAGAACAATTAATTAGCTAACAAATAGCTTGTAGCTTAAATATATCAAAAGGTGAAATTAAAACATGATAAATTGTGTGGTATGTGTGTGTGTGTATGTGTGCGCGTGTGAGAGTGTGTGTGTGTATGTGTGTGGGGGAGGAAGAGTGCGGATGCGTAATGTTAATTATATACAACTAGGAGGTCTTCAGTGTCAGCATATGATAATGTTTTTAACCATTCGACACATTTTAATTTGCATTTATGCAAAGGTAAGGGATAGATATTCAATTGTCTGTTTATTTTATTATATAGCATTGAGCTAACGTAATAATAATGGCGACTCGCAAGTGCCGTCCTACGACGTACGATATCACATACTCTGTCCGTTCTACGCTTGGAGTAAACATTTGGATTATACTTTAATTGGGAATGTTTCTTAAGCACTGTTGCTAATATAAAAAGTTGTCTTACATTTAGAACTTGCGCTAAAGGATACAACTCATTTGAGGGAAATCGGAGAGGTTTGTTGAAGATGACCTTAAGAACGGCTCTTTGAGATCTCTCCAGACGAATCATGTTTGTCTTTACAGCTCCACCCCACGCAGGGATGCAATATGAAATCAGTGACTGCGCTAAAGCATAATACACAGTTTTAAGACATTTCAAGTCGACAACTGATCTCAAGTTTTTAAACACATAAATTAATTTACGGATCCTAGATACCATGGCATCAATGTGCTTACTCCACGTCATGGTGCTATCCAGAAACACGCCCAAGTAATTAATAGTAGAGGTACGCTCCAATGGCGCGCAGTTACATGAAACAGAATCTGAATAAGTAGGACATAGGTGAGCACGTATCGAGAGCGACAGAGGAGGAAGCGAGGCGATATTAGCAGCAAAGGCAATAAATTTGGTTTTGGTGGTATTTAGTGTTAGAACATTAGAGAACAACCAACTCAAGACCTTCCTTAAGGCGCACTCAGCGAGGTCGCGAGCTTCTTGCCAGCTGTTACCGTGGATAAGAAGGACTGTGTCGTCAGCATACGTAACTATTTTACAATTTAGTAGTGATAAGTTACATAAATCATTTATGTAAATTAAGAATAGAGTAGGGCCAAGGACGCTACCCTGAGGAACTCCGTATGTTTGGATTTTCTCGCCACTTTTTACACCATTTATAACAGTGCACTGAACTCGATTTCTCAGATAACTACAGAACAACTCGTAAGCAATGCCTCTAACACCAATTTGTTCAAGTTTAGTAAGAAAATGGGAATAGAGACAGTGTCAAACGCCTTAGACAGATCTAAGAAAATACCAACAGTCTTGTTCTTATTTTCAATATTTTTGACAATAACATCTGTGAGCTCCAGAACTGCATCCTCTGTAGATTTGCCTCTTCTAAAGCCAAATTGACTATCAGAAAGGATGTTATTCTCATTCATAAAATTTATCAAGCGTTTGTTAAGGATCTTTTCCATAATTTTGGAAAAGACAGTTAACACAGAAATAGGTCTATAGTTATTGACACTGTCCCTATTTCCACTCTTGAAGATAGGATGGACAATAGCTTTTTTAAAAACATGCGGAAAGATACCTGCCGTAAAAGAGAGATTAATAATATAATTCAAAATAGGCACAAGAACGTGTCTAGAAGCCTTAATAACAGCTGTGGAAATACCATCCCAACCGCATGCACACTTGTCTTTAAGATTAACAATGACACGTTCAATTTCTTCACTATCTACGTTAAAAATTACCATAGAGTTCAAAGGGGCGTGACTAGATTTAATGACAGTTTGAGTTATTGAAGAGTTTTGCGAACAATTGGTGAAAGAGTCTATTTGAGAAACCATATGAGAAGCTAGATCTTTTCCAACGTTTGCGAAAAATGAATTTACTTCATCAACTGAAGAGGAAGGATCGGCAGACAATTTTAATAACTGAGTTGCATTATTTTGTTTTTTAGTTAAATGGGCTACTTTATTTATCATACTCCAAGTGCCTTTACGATTATTTCGGACTTTGTCGAACTCTTTTTTTTGGTATTCACGTTTTACATTTTTTAACAATTTGTTGCAAAAGTTTTTGTAACGACAGTAAATTAATTTAATATTTGGATGACCAGGATTTTTTTTGGATTTTCGGTATAGTTTGTCTCTATGTCGGATACACCTCAGAAGGCCAGGTGTTATCCACGGCTTGATAATACGTTTTCTACTAGGGAGGATAATGGTGCGAGAATGTTTACAAACTATCTCAGAAACAATTTGGACAAAATATTCAGAAGCTGCCTCAGGATCGATACAGGACAGCACAGTTGAAAAACTTTCCTTAGAGAGATCATCAACAATAGCTGCAATGTCCAAGCGTTGGAGGGTACGGTGAAGGAAATGTTTATGCAGTTCTGCACTACAACTAAAAACAGCTGGGGCATGATCAGTAATCAATGCATCAAGGATAAATGTTTTTGATTTAAAAGGAGTACGAGCCATAACGTGATCAAGGCAGTTCCCTTCTCTAGTAGGAATAAGGTGAGCAGGAAGAAGTGCATGTGCCGCTATCAGGTTAAGATATTTGTCCGTTGAGGAATCAGTGAATGTAGGCGTTATATTGATGTTTAAATCGCCAATTAATACAAGAGATTGAAAAGATTTTAAAGAGCTTAATGTTTTGTCCAGGTTCTCAAGAAAAGGATGTACGTTTTTGTATGACGGAGATCGATACAGAGCAACAACTGCGATTCTGTCAGAAAATTTGAGAATGAGACAATTTGCATCCCCGAAGTCAGGTTTTACAATGTTACACTCTATGCAACTTCTAATATAAACTACAACGCCTTCATTTTGATTACTGAAATCAGATTCATAAGATTTAAATCCGGGCAGGGAAGGTATGTGAGGACATTTACTTAACCAGCATTCAGACAAGACAATAACATCAAATTCAATACTAATCCTATGAATTAAAATTAACAATTTATCAATATTACAGTTGATGCTTCTGATATTCACGCTTAGAATATTAAAATTGGCGCTAGAATTTTGCATATAGTCGGCAACTGCTTCTGGAGAACAAATTATTGAGTCAGATACCGAAATTTGTTCAAGATCGTTAATTATATTAATTGTATCATCCATTATAGACTAAAATAAATTCAACAGTTGGTCTGAAACATGTATATGTAAGATGTTTAGTAACAACAGTTATTATAAAGCTATACCCACATTTTTGCAACTGTTTATAAAGTCGAAAAATGACAGAAGATTTCCTCGGTTGTTTTAGCAATGTTTTTGAAAGTGTGTGAGAGAGTATGAGTGTGTAAGTATGTGTAAAGTGTACAATAACAAGAAACATAAATGAAATATAAAATAAAAAATTGGCAAATTCCAGAACTACCTCTCGGCGTTGGTATTTCACCAGCTCGTCGAGACGATCTAGTCACTTAAGGCTTTGCGCCTTCTCGAGGTCCGACTCATTTGTGATTCGAATCAGAGGGCCGTTTTCTCTCTTGCGCAGAAATATCTTTCCGTTGGAAACCCAGCAAAATTTGATATTATTAACCTTAGCGCAGTCCCTGGCCAGGAAAAATAACCTCTTCATCTTTGAAGTAAGGTTTTCAGATATGAAAACCGGTTTAAGCGGGCCACTTAAGCGGAGATGTTCAGTGGTCAATTTAGATGCTCCTTTATTAAAATTACGGTACATGCCGATAATTCTTTCCTTTTGAAGAGAGCTACACAAATCTATTATCAGTGGTCTATTGGCCGGATCCTTGGACCTTATGCGGTAGATATCTTTGATCTCCGATTTATTGATAGGCACTTTTAGCACTTCTCCAGCTCTGATGAAGGTATCCAATAGAGATGACTTTGTTTCAGAGGGGGCCACAGGAATATTTCTTAACTCCAAGCAGGTAGATCTCGAACTGCGCTCCAATAACTCGAGCCTGTCCTCCAGAGTTTTTATGTATTGAGTGTCACTTTCGCGGGTTGACTCCAACTTATCGATTCTAGATTGAAGCGAGTCCATATTTTTAGCGAAGAATTCCAATGAAACACGGATGTCCTCTACAGCGGCACACACCTTCTCCTCTCTGTTTTCCTGATCTTCTTTAAATTGTGTAAACATTTTTAACATATCCGCCATAAAATTACTTAATTTCTCATCATCGCATACAGAACGTTTTCTTTTACGCTGAGCGACATTAAGGCTAGGCTCTGATGAGGACTGATGTAATGGTGAGTTTGCCGGCACCGTTAGAAGTTCCGTTAGGCCGGGCGCCACTCTAGGCGGAGGCACGGTGGATAAATACGACAAATCAGGGGCGCTACCCACTTGCGGCGCAGTCGAGGAAGGTGGCGTGCGATTGAGTGGCATTTTTAACTCGACGAATTTCAATTCAAAGTACCAGGCAATCAGCAAAGCACAGAGGTTATATAGGTGTATTCGGTTTGTCAAACCACAGAAGAAACAATAGTATGCAAAGTCTAGTCGCTTCGAGCTCAGAATATAATGGTCGGAATCGGTGATTTCGAACAAATTAGCTTTCCGTCCAGTCTTAACAGACCCGTCAGTGTTCATGCAATAAGCGCTCACCTACATAGAGAGATGTCCGACACCGATGCCCTTTGTAGGGGTGTGCGTGGCCGGTGCGAAGGCTCCTCAACAGCTATGTTGTCTTAATATTTACGATGATTTAAACACGTTTTTATTTTATTTTATTCAGATAAAATTGTAATAATGGAGCACGTTAACACGTCTGAACTACTCAGAGGTCCGGAGGGAAGGCCACTACTAACTGAATTAAAATGAAACTACTAACTGAATTACACTGAGACTAAAACGACAGTATCACGAAACAGCATTTTTTCTTTTGATTGGATACCTATTTGAATAAGTCCCGTATAGTAAGTAGTATATTACACAAATAAGCCATCTACTTACCCCTTTAGGAATATTGTAGCCACAAATAGCTGTATCTTTGCTAAGTTGTCTGCCATTGCCAATTACGACGGGGTACATTCTGTAAAAAGAAAGAAGCTGATTTGTGGAAAGTGTAATAGGACAATAGTAAAATACTGCAGGAGGACAAGACTGTGGAGCATGTGCACTACAGGGTTACGAAAGAAATTAGAGCAAAAGCAAGATTACTGGAGGTCCACTCCACCATGAAGCATCATCGGCATCATCGACTGCATGTTATTCATCCAACACCTCAAACAACGCTGGAGCAGTTGTGCCAGCGACCCAAATACTCCGCTATGTGAACGATTCAGCCCATTATGTTCCCACAGCTGGGACTGTTTTCTTCTCAGAGAGAGAAGTTGGGCCATAATCTACCACATGGGCCCGGTGTGGCTTGGTGGATAGGATAGTGGCCAACCCCTGTAGAAGTTTTGGTTGCAGGTTGCAGGCTGCCCGAAGGTCTTCGACATAGCCTAAAGACTGTTGTCCTAAGACAAACTGCCGGGACCGACGGCCTAACGTGCCGTCCGAGCACGGAAGCGCTCAGTTGAATAAGGCCACTAGCACACGCCCATTCAACTCCTGACCGCAGCAAGCGTTGATTAACTTGTTGATCGGTTGAGATCGACAATTCAAGCTCCGCTACGAGCGCTTCAACCAAATCACCTTCACCGAATGCTCAATCCCAAGTCAAAACAATTCAGTGACTGTCTGATACTGATCTGAACAAATAATTAAGAGACGAAGAGTAAAGCTCATGTAAGTATGTACTTCTATTTTCATACCTAAATTTGACGGTCGCGCTAGGGTATCAACTCTGGCTTAAACGAAAAAGCTATCGTGGTAGTGGCACTCGCATCTAGCTGTTTGATTGTTGAAAATATAAAATATAGAACAGAAATAACAACCAATTATACATAAAATAAATTAAATTGTCATGTTATTGTTATATTTATAAATAATTAATATATATAAGTTTGTTTTATGCTGTTGGATTCACGCCCCCGCCTGACACTCCCTTAGACCGTCATCGTTTTAAAAAGGGAAGATCACGTTACGATTTCAATATCGTCACGTGGGGTATCAAATAAAAGGATTAAGAAAGATGAATACTGCAAAATAACTCTAACGGCCTTATTAATAAACTTGGCTTACACCCGGAGTAGTTAAAACATCTATCTGTCAATGTTTCGCTTACATTAATTGTCACGCGTGAAAGCAAGACAAAGCATGTTACGCCTAATATAGGTTTACGCAACGTTTATTAATAAAGGCCTAAATGTTCGCGAGATCTTCATATGTTATTATAATATATACGTGGATAACATTACCGTGCTAACAACTAGATTATCTTATAATACAGATATCATTACTACTGATTTGACTTATTTACCATTCCAAAATTGCAAATACTAAAAAAAACTTTATTAACTTTTTTTAAGCACAACAAAAATCTATATAAGTACTTAACTATATAAAACAACGGCGGAGGGATTTTTATGATTTTTGTGGTTTTAGATTTCCCATATTCCGGGCAAGAAATAGGATACTTTTCATCATCGTCATCATTTCGTCGTGTGTTTTCGCATGAGAAACCGCGGGGCGCAGCTAGCCGTTAATGTTTTATGATTTTTGTTACGATTTGACATATCTAGGGGAAATATATAAGATACTTTTAATTATTATCGTCTTTCACCACGCTGGTGAAACCGCTTGGCGCAGCTAGTTTAACTATAAAAGATGTACGGTCTAGATTATGTTTACCTCATAACTTCTTTGATACAGGCTTTTAAGTAAGGCATTTGGTTCATATCCCCAGGTTTCATAGGTCTTCCTTCTAGGGCTTTATTGATTTCTCCATACAGCCTATCTTGCACTTCTGGTCTCAGTGATAGCTGGTACAGAGTGGAAGCTACCGCATTTGAGGTCTGTAACGAATAGTTGACAAATTTAATCACATAAAGTTGGCTCAGTAGGCATATTATGTATCTCAGTTGCTAAGAAATGAAATCTTGAAAAATGGCGTCTCTGTGCCACTTTTGTCAGTTCCAGTCATTAACTTAAAAATTTTCAAATTGTACTTGTTTATAAAACTAGTATTAGTATAGTTTTAAAAATTATAGAATTTATAGATCTTATGTACATGTCTGACGTTATTGGTATGTGATATGGCGGTTATCTCGGGAAACGACTTGCGGGTTATTAAGTAAAGACAAGGCTTGATCTAGAGCATGTTTGCATACTGCAGACTTAGTCGAGCGTCTCTTTTTCGTGATGGTAATGATATATTTTTGTATACGCATTCAAATCGTAATTTTTTTTCATTACAACTTCTCTTCTCCTCGTTCCCTCACTGCTGAGGATCGCGACCACGTACAATCAGTCTCCATTGGGTGTGGTCATAGGCTTTGTGAACCGCTTGGTGTATGCTATCACCTACCGCCTTCTTAATCGTGTCAGACCATCTTACATGTGCCCTTCCCTGACTACGTCTACCGTCAATTTTCCCTAAAATAATAGCTTTCTCATTTTACAATCCACACCAGTGTAAAAAGCATACAAAAAGGTAAATCAAGCATTAAAATAAACAAGCAATTTGAAGAAATACTCAAGTGTATTTTTTTTCTTGCCTACGCATCTTTTAGCCACGTGATTGTATAGTTGTTTTGTAGTAGCGGAAACTTGGTGCTTTCACTAACTCGACATCTCTACAAAGACTTCTATACGCGCCTTAATCTGTCCGTATCAGGTTTACGCTATAACAAAAGATTCATGAATGAAGCGGTACTGCGATAGAATCTTTTTTTTTCGAACAGACTAATGCTGTTTGCCGCTACCGGCATTTACAGCGTCACCGGACGGGGCGATAGAATCAGTTGCTATTAAGTATATATCAGGCAAAGAACCTTGCACCTCTAGATCCTGTGGCAGATTGTTACTTACGTGCTTACACCAGCTCGCTATACGCTAACGCTTTCTCTTTTCATCTTATCTTTCTTACTCTTTCTCTACTCTTTATTTTCTGCCTTTGTATATGGTCTCGTACTTCTGTGCATTTGCCATTCCTCAATTTGTATAAGCAAATGTTTTATAGTTGCAACAAATTAGATATCCATTCAAGCAGTCAGGGTTAAGTCGCAAACTCATAAATAAGTCACATACATTTATTTTTTCTTTCAACTACGCTGCAATTCTATTATAACTGCACCACATGTCCAGCATAAAGCGACACTTTGTTGCTTAAGAGCAGAAACAATGTTCGGAAATCCTTCACTGTACTGTTTTAGTTTTTTTTTATCATGCGACTAGAGGTGGCACATGTCAGTTAATACAAGTAAAACTAGCCCATGGGCTAGTTGGTTTATCAGGTTGGCCAACCGAACGCATTATAAAGCCTGCAGGATTGACAATGCGTTCGATTGGCCAACCTGACGGCTGTATGGAGTTACACAGATTGCGTGTGAAGTGATGTATTTCTTAGCATAAAAATAATTGGCTGTAAAGAAAATAAAAATAAAAAAGGCGGAAAAATAATTAGAGCTAATTTTCACTGAAAAATATGTATATGAGCAGTTTCTTAACTAATAATTGTAATAATGAATCTGTTAATGTTAGTAATTACCTAAACTATTCAAATTTTTTTTCAGTGTCATCTTTCTTCTACTTTCCTTTTACTCGTTGAAAGAGAAGCAAATAATGCACGTCGCATTAAGTAATTTATATTGGACTCGTACTATAACAACTTACTTTCTGTTTGGTGCAACAATCTACTTTATTAAAGTCAGTGTTCTGTCAATGTTCGTTCTACTAATGCGGTGGATGCATTACTAAAATTTTGTAACGTACGTGTAAACAACGTTTTATGATTTGATCAATTCGCCTGCACTCGTGCACTATTACAAACGCTTAACTGTTTATAATCCACCACTGTTACACTTCAAAACTCTAGTAAACACAAATCTAGGAAAATAAAACAAAATCAACGATAAACATTTTTGGGCTTTTTCCCGCCATCCTAATCTATCTGGGTTTCAGCAAAGACTTGCTGGTTAGACAAGCTTGGTATTCGCAAACGCTTTCTCTTCCTTACTCTACTCTTTCTTTTTGCTTATCTTTTTTGGAACGGTTTAGTGACGATGGAACACAATACCTGCAATTTTTAAACAACTTCAATAAAATTGAGGTTAAAATGTTTGATTGTATGGTTTTTTTATGTTCACCGATTTTTCCCTCATTTGTAAACCGACTCTCAAAAATTCTTTTTTTTATACTTCCGAGGTGGTCCCATTTAAATTTCTAAATTCAAAATTCATAATTTCAAAAATTCTGTGATGCAGTTTTTGAGTTGAACTGAAAAGTATTTCGCCTATCTTGATGATATCCTTATTGACGGTGAATAACAATCGAACCCGTAAGTATAGCAAGGGTCACTAAAAGGGCTGACCAAATATTTTTTACCTAAAAAAAACTGAACCGACTTCAACACCAAAAAGTGTGAAATACCTTGTCGAAGTCGGTGCTATGTAATAACAAGTACTTTTGCACTATAATGGTACCTGATGACCATGGACTTCAACAAGTTATTTCACACTTTTTGGTGTTGAAGTAGGTTCCATTAGTAAAAATGTTTTAAGTCTTACCGTATCAATGCCCACAAGGAACATGTCTAGTGCAGCCACCGCGGCGACCCTGGGACCAGCTGCAGCTACCAGATCCTGCAGCAGAGACTTGCTGCTTCCACTGGCTCGGCATTCCTCCAGCGCTTTCTCTACATGGCTGAGAGTGACGCTGAAACATCATGTTCTAAAATTTATAAAGATTTTTTGATTTTTAAAACATGTTGTAACACCGTAAAATTGTAATATAATTTGGCCTCGTTTGGAATCACCTTTACCTAATGTGTTGCCATTAATAAATAAATTGGCAAAAAGTAATTCTTAGACTGGCAATATTATTGCAAGAGGAGGGGATCATTCTAACCTACGTGGCCCGTACACTTACGATAGCCACGGGAGGTTCCAAGTTTTTTTGGCTGCTGCTAAATGTTCAGATTGAAGCAGTCGCCGACTACTAATTTGGTGAGATTCAATAACCCTCTTAGTGAAGGATTGGTCTAATTTCATGAGACTTTCTAATAACTCTGCAAAGTAATCATACTATAACGTTCTCATAAGCTATCTGGTGCTTCCTGATGTGAAATCCAGGCTTAAATAGCTTTATATTTAGTGAAAAGTCACATTTTAGATAAATTCTAACTTTTTGTTATATAAGTGTACTTAAGCATCTAAATGGCTAAGTAATCATGCTATAACATTCTCATAAGCTATCTGGTGCTTCCTGATGTGAAATCCAGGCTTAAATAACTTAATGTTTAGTGAAAAGTCACATTTTAGATAAATTGTTACTTTTTGTTATATTAGTGTACTTAAGCGTCTAAATGGCTAAGTAATCATGCTATAACGTTCTCATAAGCTATCTGGTGCCTCCTGATGTGAAATCCAGGCTTAAATAACTTTATATTTAGTGAAGTCACATTTTAGATAAATTCTTACTTTTTGTTATATTAGTGTACTTAAGCATCTAAATGGCTAAGTAATAATGCTATAACGTTCTTATAAGCTATCTGGTGCTTCCTGATGTGAAATCCAGGCTTAAATAACTTAATATTTAGTGAAAAGTCACATTTTAGATAAATTCTTACTTTTTGTTATATTAGTGTACTTAAGCGTCTAAATGGCTAAGTAATCATGCTATAACGTTCTCATAAGCTATCTGGTGCTTCCTGATGTGAAATCCAGGCTTAAATAGCTTTATATTTAGTGAAAAGTCACATTTTAGATAAATTCTTACTTTTTGTTATATTAGTGTACTTAAGCATCTAAACGGCTAAGTAATCATGCTATAACGTTCTCATAAGCTATCTGGTGCTTCCTGATGTGAAATCCAGGCTTAAATAACTTAATATTTAGTGAAAAGTCACATTTTAGATAAATTGTTACTTTTTGTTATATTAGTGTACTTAAGCGTCTAAATGGCTAAGTAATCATGCTATAACGTTCTCATAAGCTATCTGGTGCTTTCTGATGTGAAATCCAGGCTTAAATAGCTTTATATTTAGTGAAAAGTCACATTTTAGATAAATTCTTACTTTTTGTTATATTAGTGTACTTAAGCATCTAAACGGCTAAGTAATCATGCTATAACGTTCTCATAAGCTATCTGGTGCTTCCTGATGTGAAACCCAGGCTTAAATAACTTTATATTTAGTGAAAAGTCACATTTTGAATAAATTCTTACTTTTTGTTATATTAGTCTACTTAAGCATCTAAATGGCTAAGTAATAATGCTATAACGTTCTTTTCAGCTATCTGGTGCTTCCTGATGTGAAATCCAGGCTTAAATAACTTAATATTTAGTGAAAAGTCACATTTTAGATAAATTCTTACTTTTTGATATATTAGTGTACTTAAGCATCTAAATGGCTAAGTAATCATGCTATAACGTTCTCATAAGCTATCTGGTGCTTCCTGATGTGAAATCCAGGCTTAAATAATTTAATATTTAGTGAAAAGTTACATTTAAATAAATAAATTCTTACATTTTGTTATACCGCTATTTAGCCGTCGACGCGCTCTCCTATGCTATTTAGTCCTTCTTAAAGCCGACATTGTTGTAATGATTTAAGTATTATTGTAAAAGAAATCAGTATTTTGAATATAATTATTGTAGGTAATAGAAATAACTAGCCTGCTGTCGTCCTTACCCTTCTATAACTTATATAGTGTCGTCGCTCGAATACTACGAATTTAGTTTGTATACTGTATTTCAAAGGAACTAAAAGTGTGGCTGAAGCTACTACGGATAATACCACATCACGTACCTTATGTGTACCTAATGTTTGGTATTACCTCAATTCCAGGGCTGGCAAGAACCCGCAGGACACCTTCTTCTTCTACTTCTTCTCTATTTCGTAACCTGCTTCTACATTGGTGCACATTCTCCCACATTACCCCGGGGGACTACCTCTGCTGGTGCCATCGCCTTTTCCGGAAAACCTTAAGTATCAACTTTGTTCCTAGATATTGGAGTGTCGACGTTTAAATGAGAACCAAGGAATTATAACTAAATTGTATACTCACGCTGGAGACCGAGTATTGTATCTAGCTTTAAGATAGCATTAAGATAGATAACTCAAGCAACCAACATTGATGAGTTTTGTAAATTAACCTCGATTAATTAAATATATGCGTAAAGTGGACGGAGGAAATTTTATTATTACAATGTGTGTAGTCATACAAGGATGTGTATTTAGGTCTTAAATCTAAATAGGTTTCATGTTTTGCCTGCGTAGGCATACAAATAAACACTTATATATAATAAACACACAAGTACTTGCACACAATAAAATAAAATTGAAATATTTATATAGAGTCAGAATTCTAATTAAATTTAAATATGGCTGCTTGTCAGAAAAATAATAATTGCATGTTATTAAAAAAAACATTTACATTGCATATTTAGTCAATAATTTTAAATTTAAATAGACTAAAACTGAGGTATCTTAGGTCTTGTGGGAGCCTTATATTTGGTATACGGCAAAAAAGCATTACAAACATTATTTAAAACTTATCCGTCCGGCGATAGCACGTTGAGAAAAAAATTACTATTAACTTAAAATTTGTATCATTGCCCCTACGAAGAAATAATAGCATTGCCCCACACTACAGCCACCAATATAGACTGCTTGCATATACGTCCATATACGTCAACAGTTTTTATTAAGTAATAGCAAGGATCCATTCATAATACCTACTATATAATAAATGGTCCTTGGTAATAGTAAATGATGCGCCGAGGGGGTAAAGTAGTGTCTTATGTCACGGGCGGCATATTAAACATAGGCCCTGCGCGTAACGGGGACTCTAGAGTTAAACCCCTAGCGTAGCGATGTAGAGTCCTGAATGAAGCGAGGGGTTCAAGTCGCCTAAGACGAAGACAGACTTTAGCGTCGACCTGAATAATCTACTTTTCATACCTACATACTAATAAAAAATCAGGGCTACATAAATTATATTATATATAATTTACTTAGTTAAAAGTAAAATTAATCAAAATTTTATATGAGTATTGGACACAAGGTATGACAAGGTGTCCAGTTAGAGAGGGATAAAGTAATATTTTTGTAAGGAACAGGGTTTATTCAAACATCAAACTGGCCACCTAAGGCAGGTTACATAAAAAGAAAAAGAATGCTAAAAGTGTTGCCACAAATTTTAACGATTTAAATCCAAATATCTTTTACCCCTTGGGAGTTTCCTACAACAATACCTCCATTGGGATATAATGCCTCGCTTTTCGCCAAGATTGCGTAATATTTGATTAGACATTGCCGAGCAAGTGGTATGAAAATTATTCTTAAAGCACTAACGCCTGCTTAGCGATTGAATGCAAGAGCTCGTTTAGGGTGATGCTTTCGCAGTGCTGCAGTGTAGAGCACAATGTAATTCTACGCTAAAGCTGATGTTTAGCGTAGCCTTTCTACTTATATATGATGAGTGTAGCAGGTTTGCATCAACTTGAGCGGCACTGCAACGTAATAAAAATAGACTTTGCCATTTTAGATCTAAAAATTCTCATCCTCTGACGGGATTCGAACCCGCGTTTCCGAAAATCCGTGTTCAGGCGCCGAACATACATCCAGTCCCTTTGGAAAATTGTGAGGCCTCCCCCACAATTCTTCGGCCTGCATCCAACATCGTCCTGTGACCTTTTTCTGTCCACCTTGTCGGTGGGCGACCTACGCTGCGCTTGACGGTCCGTAATCGCATTTGCTATGATTATGTCGCTTTATTGGTTGGGTTCACAGCCATTTCTATGTTATTTAT
This sequence comes from Selenia dentaria, assembly GCA_917880725.1. NCBI lineage: Eukaryota > Metazoa > Arthropoda > Insecta > Lepidoptera > Geometridae > Selenia > Selenia dentaria. The sequence goes on from OU862885.1 coordinate 17,007,001, forward strand.
TAATAATCTTTAGTTATTTTTTCAGGTTCAACCACGAGGCCCACCTGGTGTTAGGTCGTAACCTCTACCTAGAACATGCATATGATGCATTTCGCCACAAGTGACGAACTGCAAACGAAAATGTATTTACAACTAAGCATAAGTAATTCTAGATCGAATATTTCGGTATTTACTACTGTAAGCCCCACCTTGGGGCTTGTTTCCTTGTAAAAAATAAAACTATATTTGCCCAGTTGCAGTTTCGGCAAAACCACTTAATTTTGTTAAAGCTGTTAAAGCTGTAAATGTTTTTTAAAAAGGAAAACAAACCAACAAACTACAAACTAACGAACACTTAAGGCCTATTCAGACCTGAGCGTTATTCGCTACCGCGGAAAATACCACGCGGAACTCGATGTGTAAAGAGTATGAAGTTCCATAACTGCAGCGAAACTTGTACCTTGTATTGGTATTTTCTCTTGTTTGGCGAAGCTAGTTCTGCTGGGCGACGCGTGAGGTAACCAGATGCTTCCTTCCCTTCCCTTGCCCCACTAACCGTTGACAACGGATACGATACGATATACAATACGATATCCGCGTTGGTATGAATAGTGAAATTAACGCATAACCTCTCGGATGTCTCTATCGCTTGCGGTAGCAAATAACGCCCGTCTGATCTGAATAGACCTTGATTCAGAAGAAATATTGTTACTGATTACTATGTATATATAATACATAGGTATATACTATATATGTATGATTATATTACTATGTATTACGACGGCTCAGTGACCTCAGTTGGTAGCGACCCTGCTTTCGAATCGAGAGGTCCCAAGTTCGATCCCTAATCGATTCAAATATACATATATGATGAGCTAAAATGTTTGCTTTGGGTTTTGAATGTGGTAATGTGTTTAGTGTGAGGCATAGACACCCATGCCTCCCAAGGAAACCAAGTACGGGAATGTTAGTGTGAAATCGTTAAACGTTACTTTGTAGGTAAACTGTACCTAAAATATGACTACCTGAGAATAGTGTCGAGAGCAGCCACATATCTCCTGAACATAGCAGTAGGATATATCCTCCACCAAGGAGCCCTCAACTCTAGTTCGCCAACGCTAATGAAGAATGTATGCACTGCGTCAATAAGACGCTGGCTTTCCGAACCTTCCACAGCGTCGAAACATCCCAGTCGGGTGTCTAGGGCTATTAGACCAAGTGCTGAAAGGAAAAATAATCGATTAGGTTCAGAGGAGATCAGAGTTGAACTCGAGCGCTGCAGGTTCCGTACATGCATACCACAGATCTACACAGATAAATAAAATTGAAGCGACTGTTTATTTTATAATTCCAAATTAAGAGATTTTCACTAAATGCATAAGAAAGTATATACGGTACTCACATAAAAAAAACTATTTTTAAAATCGTTATCTTTCTGTCTGTTTGCTTATCTCTAAAATTGATAGACCGATTTTAACGTGACTTTCTCTGACAGATAGCTGATGATATAGGAAGTAAATTATGCTACTTTTATTTCATCATCATCATCAACATCCATCACCATGCGGGTGAAACCGCGGGGTGCATCTAGTTAATAATGTATAACTACAATTCGTTATTTTATGGTATAACCTAGTTTAAATATACATATAGGGAACACACTTAATACAACATACTTTTAAATTAAATAATTTGTATTCTTATTATTGTATGTATATAAAAATACTATTTACCAAACAATTTCCACCCACATTGATCCACTATTCTCACACTTATAATATAATGCGTAATATATTTATATTATATGGTGCACTGTTTCTTAGCTAGAAGTCAATTTCCAGCGGAATTGTCTTAAATATTATTGTATTAATACCGTAATTTCTAATACAACTACGAATATACTAAAACTTTTGTAACTTACATTCCAAAGACCACTTGTGTACTTCATTCAAAAAATCATCAGGCGTTTCTTGGTTTTCGTCTCTCATTTCGCGTAACCTAAACAAGAAAATGTCATATGAGTACCTTCATCTATTTACCGTTTTTTGTTAAATGAAATTAAATTATAAATGTTATTTTTTAATACAATACATAATTATTAACTCCATCGCTTGCTAAATCAAAAATACACAAAAATTGGGTCAATATTGTTATAAATTATACCTTTGAACGAAAGCATCAGCTACTTCTGCTACAGGCACCGTGTATTGTGCTGCGGCGCCAGCACTCAATGCAACCCTGGACACTTTTTGTCTAAACGCAGCCCAAGAATCTCCGTGCCTATAAACAACAACATCATCATCATTATCATCTCAGTCGCAGGACGTATATTCATCTTATGTTAGGTCTATGTTCACATAGACTTTCCCTACAAATTTTCTAATGGGTCAATGCCGTCCTGTGACCTTCATCAGATCGTGTCCACCGAGTCGGTGAACGACCTCCGTTGCCCTATCTGTTCTGCGTGTTATGTGCCCTGCCACTTTAACTGGCCAATCTTCTGGGCTATGTCGGTGACTTTCGTTCTTCTACTGATCTCCTCATTTCTGATTCGATCACGTAGATAAACCCCGAGCATCTCTCCATAGCTCGTTGTGCGACTTTGAGCTTATCTATGAGGTCCTTAGTAAGGGACCACGTTTCAAGAAAACCACATAATTCAAATATATTTAGAATGGCAGGAATAAATTTAACAATAGCTATCACTGGTTTTGTTTATTTTTATCTAAATTTGCGATTCTTTGAGTTTAGTAGTGTAAAGTAGTAGATTATTAAGGCCTACTTGCACGTTTGCTCGGGTTGAATAAATAAGTCTACAAGTTTGTAAACTAGCGTTAGTCATATAAATTTTTAACTCTCATTTAGCCTTGCACGACTATAAAAGATCACCGGTTGCGCTAAAATGACATTTGTAATCTTTAGATAGGAACATTGAATTGTATATGCGCTTATATTGTAACCTGACCAATAATGCATGGATCGAAAAAAAAAGTGAAACTTATATCTATCTCTTTGGCACTACAGTACAATGTATATAGACTTACTTGTTTATCCTTTGTTGTATGAAATTTGTCAACTTTTTATTCTATACGTATTGTCTCGTGTCATTTCATCCAAATAGTACATTATACAGCAGAATGTAACCGCAATTTCTTTTGACGCAAAAATTCACTAAACCTATAGTAGATCCAACCGTTTATCCTCTTTTTGACAGCACCAATAGAACGTAACATGACGATGTTACGCAAAAGTTAACTTATAAATGCGAGGTTTTAAAAATATGACAACTGCTTAAATTTGCTCCTTGATCCCGTATAATAATCATCTTTCACAAAATGAGTCCATAAGTGCAGTAGTTTTTTTATAAATTCCATAAAATAACAAACGTTTTTAAAAAATTACGTTCTATGGCTATCAACATAGTGATGTTACGAAGTTACGATTGAGATATCGATATTGTTTATGAACTATTTTTACACGGGTGTTTTCCGTTCTCGGCACATAATATCGGATTTATTTTTATGTAAAACCGTTATATTGATGCGCCTCAGGAAAACATACAGCATTATTTGAAGACGTGTTTATCTCCTGGTGTATATCCAAAAAAGAACAAGGTTATGATGACTATGATGATTACAAGTACAAGTCATACTTGACGAAGCTGTTACCGGTTAAATCTGGGATGGCCAGCGAGCAACACGGAAGGGAGTAGGCATACACAGCGTTTCCCCTCTGTCAAAGTACAAGTCCGCATGGACCATGGAGTTTGATAATATACTGTGGGGTGAGGGCGGGGCTAGATTTGTGAATGGTGCTTTATTTTTTATGTGTTAGTGATTTGGTTGTGTGAGTATGATCGGCAATGGATCGGTACAGGTATGTTTTGTATGTAATAGTGCGGCTTTGCGCTAGTGTGCAACTTCCCCTCCCGCAAGAAATGACAGAAAGATTTGAACAATATTTTTTAGCTAAGGCTACTCCCTTCCGTGTTGCTCGCTGGGGATGGCAGACATTAAAGTCTGCCGTTTGGTACCAGAAAATAGTAAAGTTTGAGCAACCCCAATTCCAATTTAAGCAAACGAAATCTAATCTTTTATTTTTATTTATTTATTAATCAAAATCAGATTCATCGTTGCTGTCACTCGAGCTATTGCCGACATTTATAATTAATTGTTGACTCATATAATCTATCGCCACGTGTTTATCCCAATCTGCCATTATAGTTTCTTGTGTTTTTTGAATTACATTTTGCCAGCTTTCCGCAGTTACTTTCACACATGCATTTTTTAATAAATTTACCATTTTGTTTGCCGTGAATGGGGGTTTTGTGTTATTTCTAGCAGCGTGTCCTTTAACTTGAGCCCATATTAATTCAATGGCATTGTATTGACAATGATAGGGTGGAAGTCTAAGAACCCAATGACCATGTTCTGCAGCTATTTCGTCGATCACATATCGTTTTGGGAAGTGTTTTTTTGTTCGTAATATATTTAGTAATTGTACTTTTAGTAAGGAGTTATCAACATTTTCACCATGTCGTTGAAGCCAGTCAATGATTACTTGTTTTTTGTCGGCCTGGGTCGGCATTTTATCAATTTGGCGTGAGTGATAGGATGCGTTATCCATAATAATAACTGACGGTTCTTCCAATGATTGTACCATTTCCTTAAACCAACTTTCGTAAACCTCAGAATTCATTTCTTCGTGGTACTCAACTGTTTTTTTGGATTTAAAGGCCAACAAAGCATCTGGCATGAATCCTTTCACAGACCCTGCATGGCAAATGATTAGACGTTCTCCTTTTCCCATCGGTACTGAGGTAGTGGAAGCAGCGGTGTCATCAGTCCAGCTCTTAGACACTGTGTGGTTCGCATTCAGCCAAGTTTCGTCAGTGAAAACAACATTTGACCAATCTGTAATTTTTTTGGCTTCGCTCAAAAATTCGCAACGAGCAAAAGCTACGTCGCGACGCTCCATCAATATTTTGCGTTTGTCCGATTTTTTATAAGTAAATCCAATTTCATTCAAGACCTTTACCAATGACGATTTTTGACCTCGGAACAAATCACATTCACGCAAAGAAGCAACAAGTTTTTTAAGTGTTGGAACTTCTTTACGTAAGTAATAGTTATATATATGACGGCGTATAGCGTCTGCGTCAAAGTTGTCAACCGAAGTCACACGACGTGGTTGGCGTTTTTTCTTCGGCGTACGAAGCTTATTCTCCTGCATGCCGCTTGTTCCGTAGGCTTCGGTAGTAATTTTTGTAATCGTAGATGCACTAATACCTAACGCGGCCGCAACGCGCTCTCTCACTTGCGACAATGGTAAAAGCGGGCCGCCATTTTGATACTCTGCTTCAAAGTAATTACGAAGCTTGATCACCATTTCTCTCGTCTGTCCTTTCAGCACTGATCCTTTCGGCATTTTATAGTTCCAATATAAAACTCAGCAAATAATTACTAGCACGGGCGTCTTGTTGCGAGTGACAGTGACAAATACAAAACGGCGGTGGACCATTGAGTTTTACTACCTTGATAAAATACTACTGCTTACCCATAGACAAAAAAATTGGCAGTCATAGGAATTGCCGATAGAAGTGAAAACTTATAACTCAGAATTTGATAGCTTACCTTGGAAACTACACGGGTGTAACCGGACGGCGTGGCCTCGCCATCTGGGCATGGCCATCTAGAAATGCGTCAGCATTTCCCATTGGCTGATGCGTTTCTAGATGGCCATGCCATGACGGCCTGTCCACGCCCTTTCAACATTCCCCATTGGCTGACGTATTTCTAGATGGCCAATAGCCATGGTCATGGCGCCATTCCTAGGACTATTCTCTTTCCGCACAGACTCGATAGAAAAATGAATCGAAATCGTGTCCACTATAATCACTTGGTCACAACACTTTAACTGACAAATTAGATCTGTCAAAAAGAGGATAAACGGTTGGATCTACTATAGTTAAAGACTTAACCCTCCCACATTGCTGGATTAAATATCAATAAATAACCTTAGATTTACTCCTAACCTTTAATGGTGCAAGATAAATTAATTATAAAACCCCGTTTTAGCAGTTGTCTCTGAGTTATTGAAGCTAACTCTGGAACGTGCAAGTGGTCCTTACTGTAATATTACACGAGATTAGGCAGTGTACAAAATGTTTAAACATTGTTTTTGTGCTTTCCTAGTAAATCGCCTAATAATGCATCCACAGCTTCACTAGAACGTGACTTAAAGAGAGGACTTATTTAAGTGACTGTGATTTGATTCATATATATCACTTGAGGAATGGCAAATGTACAAACGTACAAGTCCACATAAAAAGTATATATTCATACAACGTGTAAAAATAAGGCTTAGAGGAATACTGAGAGGTGTGCATATGTATATAGTCAGGATTCACATTTAAATCGCTTATTATTTCTTTTCATACATTTTTTTTTAAATATCCTATTTTTCGACAGCCTTATTTAGCATGCCTATTCTAGCTCATGGGGCCAATGCGCTGCAATCCCCGTGCCACCTATTTATTCCCCTCCATGGTCCTCTACCCAGCAACCCAGCCTCGCCCTGCTTAGATGCCCTTTGTTTACCTAGTCTAGGTTCTGGATGTCATTGCCGTCTTCGGCCTAGTTTTTCAGGAATGAACCTGCTTGAGTAAAGAAAACCCATTGGTTGACTACTTGTTTGTTGAAACTATGTATATGTAAATATGTATATATAAATGATAATTTAATACAGCAGTTTCTTACACAGCAATAACTCCGGCACAATTCTCTTCCGCTCCAAAGAAGTCTTTTCTCAGTGTGTGCTTGTAGTAATTCAATGATGGCATTGATGGCCTGTAAATCAAAAAATCTTTATTAAAAAAATGAAATGATAATATCAATTTATTATTCGTATTAAATACTTTACTGGAATTATTCATGTTTCAAGAAATTTATAATAATATAAAGTAAAAGCATTTCAACCCTAATGCTTAGCACAAAACTCCCCGTTTCCTTATTATATAAATATTTAACATGTAAATATTTCAATAATTTCGTCTAGATAAGCAAAAAAGTAAATGAAATAATTTGTTATATGTTAAAGTATATAGGATCACTACTTTTCAAATTAAACATTCTAGCTAGTATCACAATCTGTGATCACAACAATGATCTTCATCTTTAATATATGGAAATTTTGTCTTCATTATTATTTGTGCTACATTAAGAATTGAAACTGTCTGAAGTACTGACAGCTCAAGGGCAGTGAGTATCAGCCGGCTACCAGGCATTCGCTGGTTCAATTCCTACCTTGCTTGAAGGTATCGTAGAAATGAAATCTAAAGCATAGTTGTGAAGCACTTTCTAATGCCCTCTTGCCTAGCTTCTGCCACCCTCAAGATTGAAGACTCTAAAGTCGCTAACCAATCTTCGACCGCATGATCACAGATCATCATGCGAGATAGTGGTAAAACGCTGGCTTATCAATCAGAAAAGCTTTCTGTTATCTGTATTGTAATAAAACTTTTTACATTATTTTTTTCTCTATAAACCTTTTCTAAATTTCTAAATATAAATTATAAATTCTAAAAATAAACAACTCTTTACCTGTGCGGTGCTGCATCTTCTCCTCTGAAGACCCTTTCCACCTCGCTGGCATCGAAGACAAACAGCATGTCAGGTCGGCCAAGAAGTCCTTCCATTTTGACACATTTCCCATATTGCTTGAGAAGAGATAAGCATACTTTGTCAATGTGCTCCACTGAATATCCACCTTGAAATAAATAAAAATGGTTCAATACACTTTTCAACCATTTGTATGTGATAAGCTTACGGATCAAGCGCGAGGCCCACCAGTGTGCCTAGCTCAAATAACTGCGTAGATAAGTGTAACGTGACGTGTCGTTCACGTAAAACATTACAAACTGTTATTTAGGGTGTTTTTTTAGGGCCAACTGTGACACAGACAGCACGTAGTTTGTACACCGAAGCATGACGCGTTGACGCTTACGATAAGAATACTTTTTCGTAAATTATGTGTGCTATGTATATGTGGACTCTGGTGTAAAGTAACCTATCTGGTGTATGGTAACCTCTACCTAGAAAAGATGCATTTCGTCACAAGACTAACTGCACTGCGCCTTGAGACTTTAAGATGTTAAGCCCCATGTGCATGTAATTTCACTAGCATCCATATCCATGAACCCAGAACGCTGCATTGAGAAGATTACTGCTTTGCGGTAGAAATACGTATGGTGGTAGTACATCCCCGTACAAATTCGTTCGCAAAGAGTTCTACTGCTATTATACTGTCCAACTACCAGACGGTCCAGACCTACCCCTGCCTGATGGTAAGTCACGTCTGCATGACACTTTCAGTGTCATCCAGAACATGAAGTAGAGGTTTTGCATGGCGCTGCAAAGTGCTTGTCATGATGAGCCTCATCCGTCCGATTATTTCTCTTACTACAGTGATGAAACTCTATAGTAGGGCTCCGAAGCAAAATATCTGAGCCACAGATATATATGTACAACAGTAGGGCTATTATGTATATCAGTTGCTAACAAAAGTTGATTGAAACCGAAAAAAATGGCGAACTTATGTCACTTTTGTCAGCTCCAGTCATCAACTTACTAACATTTCTGCTTACTGGAGTTATCAATACTGACATAGAGCCGCCATTTATCAAGATTTCAATAAACTTTTGTTAGCAACTCAGATACTTATTACTTAGCCCTACAGATAATACAAGTATCACGATTTGTATTGAAACCAAGCTTGCCCACTTTTCAATGAAATTGAATGATGTGAATTTACGGATAATATAATTTTTAAAATAACCTGTGATAGGAAATATGTTTGCCTTTGGGATCGAAATTTTGGGCTATTGGAGTTACGAGCTCGTATTTATCACGCAATTTAATTTTCGCGGCCCTCCGGCTACAACAGACGCGCGCGGATTGTAAGCAGCGGCGGCCAACCTTGACGTTTGGTCGGGGCTCGGACTCGGGAAGTACACGCAATTTGCGTTATCTATTGTACATATATATCTGTGATCTGGGTACTATGATATTAACCAAGACGGACACATATGCAAGATGCCTTCTATCTAGTAAGTCGAGTTTTCTCGCCTCTTCCGTTTTATTGAAAATTCTTTAATTGACATTGAACCCATTGACCCATAACGAACTATTCCATTTACGCCGATTCCCATGTCGCTAATAGATGTACATAGAAAATAAAATTGTTTCCCACGCCACCTATCTATGGTGGTATATATATATATATATATATATATATATATATATATATATATATGGATTTATTTCATCTGTCTAAGAATATCCTAAAACATGAAATCAGGAAATTCCACTCTATGAATGTGTCCTAAAGTATGTGATTTATTAGGTGTTCACAAAATTATAAAATTTCTACAACGTTCAAACATTTTCTACTTACTCCCACCTACGGGTACCCACACAATCACACCACACTTACACGCGCACACATCTTTCCACACTCACATAATCAGTACATCTGTATGTACTCAACCATGCCGCTATAAACACAATATCTGTTTTTCAATGTTTTATAATAATTATGTGTAATCTTGTTTGGCCATATTTAAGTTTATATTTGATATACCTGTATATGTTACGTAAAACGCTGTTGGATTACCTTAATAAACAAAATAAAAAAAAAAATATATATATATATATATACCACCATACTGTACCTCCGAGGTCTTCATTGAGACTTTGGACATGATATTTTGAAAAGTATATTTTCGTGCACGGTTTAGTAAGATTGCTCTCATTAAGTGACTAACGTAGCGTATGAAGAGAATATTTTTTTCTATATTTAAATTATTAATTATATTAGTACAATAAAAATAATTTTATTGTTGATATTACAGGTGAACAAAAGCTGGCAATTACTGCTGTCAACGAATACAGGACGAAGTAATGTTGCCAGTTTCTTGAACTATGGACCACTCTATGAACAGCGATGACCTCAGTTTTTATATATTATTGTACAAGATTATGTATTCATTAAAGATATTTAGATCTTTAAGCTACTAAACTTAATAAAATATAAAGACACTTGACATGAAATATGTCTATTAATAATTATTTTTTTTCTCATTTTTATTCTCCCACTTTTCATTCTAAACTTTTAGAGGAAATGATGAAACTTGGTTTTTGCATTTAGTTGCTTCAGCATTGTTAATATTACATAATGTGTTTATGATAATTCTTGGCTTATCTTCCTTAATCTATGAATTTCGCGTGATTTTTGTGATTGTATTAATGAGCCCAAATGTCATGGGCAGGCGACGTAGTTGACCGAGCGAGCGAAGCGTTTCTGTTTTAACTGGCCAAATTGACTTTCATCTGTCCGTATGTTTGTTAGGTTCCATGTTGGTCTCCTGTACAGGTTGCATTTCTCAACCAATCTTGACGAAACTTGGTATGCATGTTCTACTATTTAATATATATGTTATGTCGTCTGTGATTTTGAGTCGTGCGAGTACATTTCCTAACAAGTACAATTTGAAAAAATTTATACCCATTTCCATTCTATTCAGTTATTGGAGTGTAACTCAAAAACTACTGGACCGAATTTGATGAAACTCCTTGATAATTAAAATTAAATAGGACCACACGGAAAGTACCAGCTCTCCAACAAAAAAAAATGAGAATCGGTTTTCCCAGTCTAAAGTTATGAGGTACCTAACAAACATTAAAAAAAATACAGTCGATTGAGTACCTCCTCCTTTTTGGAAGTTGGTAGAAAAGGGGGAAGTTTGCTGCGAAGCTGTTTACCGTGCGATATTGATATAATTTGGTACACACATTAAGTATCGGACTTAAAAGATGAACTTCGAATATGAGCATAATTGGTGAAGTGGTTTCCGAGATAATAGGTTGTGATTTGCGAAAAGTTGCCGCTAATAAGGCTATGTGCTCGCGAGGTATACTGTTCGCAAAACTACTAGTATATTTATTCAGCACGTGGTGCATAATTTTATTTTCACCGCTATTCATTCATACCTTACAGATTCCCTTTCAACTTTCACAGTCACGACTTCCAGTAAGTAGTTATAAGGTTACAAGTACAAGAGAGAGTTCTCACGATTATGGAAAACGATTAGATACGATCTTGGTGATGAGTCAAGCAAATCGATCACAACATTGGTGTGATATTGTTTTAAGCACAATTTCAACAAAAAACTAAATTATCTCATTTTATTATATACGTCCCGCGTGGGGATCGATGATGTTGTTGATAAGAGTATCTTAATGTTGATCCAGTTCTTTATCTATCTATCTATCTATCTATCTATCTATCTATCTATCTATCTATCTATCTATCTATCTATCTATCTATCTATCTATCTATCTATCTATCTATCTATCTATCTATCTATCTATCTATCTATCTATCTATCTATCTATCTATCTATCTATCTATCTATCTATCTATCTATCTATCTATTTATCTATCTATCTATCTATCTATCTATCTATCTATCTATCTATCTATTTCTATTATAAATTCTAAAATAATTTCTAATTATAAATGTTGTAACTAACATGACTTTGTTTTATCTACCGAATTCCAAAAAAAGGAGGAGGTACTCAATACGACTATGTTTTTTTTTGTTTGTTACCTCATAACTTTCGATAGGGTGAACCGATTCTCAAAATTATTTTTTTGGTTTGAAAGCTGGTGCTTCCCGTGTGGTCTCATTTAAATTTCGCCAAAAGGAATTTTTTTTTAGGAATTTCGGAGGGCACGTTAAGCCGTCGGTACCGGTTGTAGGTCTTAAGACAACAGTCGTAGGCTATGTCGAAGGCCTTCGGGTGGCCTGAAAACTTCGAGATGGGTTGGCCACTAACCTATCCACCAAGCCACACTGGGCCTGCATGGGGGATTATGGCCCAACTCCTCTCTCTGAGAGGAAGGCACGAGTCCCAGCAGTGGGAACAAAATGGGCTGATTATGATAATGAATGTTATATTATAAGTTACTGTTCCTAGCAGTTTTAAACATAATACATAGAGATGTCGACCTGGGAAAAACGGTCCAAACATTTAATTGGAGATATAACAATCGTTATTTCTGACGATATTGTACACCGTGCACTTTTTAATTAACCTTATTTTTGTTGAGATGTTATAAATCTTTCTACAGTATTCTAGTCCAGGTAAAGTTTAGAGTACGCAAATAGGTTCAAAGCCTGTAATAATTTACTTCACTCCATTTGTATTATGATAATAAGGCCAGTTGAAGAACCCAGCTCGAATAAACAACAATTTACCATTCGGGAAAGTGTGGTATTTTCTTTTCTCCCAGATGTTTAAGATGTTTGTCATTTCATTGTTGGTTGGTAAGTTACTCGTGGAAAGGTAAAAAAAAGCTATCGACAAAATAATATCCTCATTTCGAGTTTGTAATAGGTATACTAGCTACGGTCTCTTTGACTATTGTAATATACGAGTACAAAATATTGTTAAATGAATCTCATAGTTTTTGAAAAGCTTTAATTTAAAGCGCTGTCAGTTCAGAGCTTGAATACTGTCAATTTCTTTTACTTAAATTCAAGCAAGCGCACTTAAATAAAAAAATATCCGTCAATGTATGCGTATTAAAATTTTCTATTGTATGTTAAGTGTTTCATGACAATTATAATTGTGAAAAGAGAAAAACGGTTTTAAATGTGAAATTAAGTGGTATGTTTGTATTTTTTATAATGTACTGTAAAATGTTAAAATATGTTTTTTAATTCCGTCAATGTGTATGTAAAAGTTTTATAAATTTCATATTATTTCTTGTAACTTTAAGTATGTTGCTGCATATATAAATAAACTGCTTTAAAAATCCTCATTTTTATCGACTTCATGAATTGACAGGACCTTAATTTGCAATGTATGCTTGTCCGGGTGGATTCTTGCAACTACATTTTAAATCAGTTATTTTTTTATGATTGATTACAGTTAAACTTCTATCTAGATATATAAGTAATAAGATTTTATGATTCAACATCTGGTAATTTAAAACCAGTTAGTGCTTACCCGCAATCAAGGTGTCTGTCTGAGTACTTTCTACTTGATCTTGTATTTCACATTCGCTAAAATTATATAATGTTGGTACATTTTCAAGACTTTATAATCACATTCTCTCACTCTCTCTTTTCGTTTCTTAATTTAGTTATAAAAGTGTAGTTAGGTAGGCGGGTAGGGTACTATGTGACTATCTGTTGCTATTTTGTTGTCCGTTTTCGCCTATCCAAAAAACCGATCTCCGCGCGCGGAAGTTTAGTGTACTAGATTGTTCTAGAATCTAGATGCTCATAGAAAATTAGAGTCTGTCCTCCGTAGGACTATAAGCTCTTAACTGTTTTACTTAGAACTAACTATACGACAACATCTAGACAAGGTCTTCAGGTCCTTGTGTGTAATTGTATGCTTCGTTTATTGATGTTTATTTAAAAGCTATTTAGTTATAACTTTGTATTATATAAAAAAAAAACATTATTAAAATCAGGAATTTACTTAATAAAGATATGGACTACTTCTGACTAAAATAGACAAACAGTTCAGTTAAAAATACATCTATTCCAATACAAATCCGCTTCTTGCCACCGACGGCAATATGCGTGAGTTGCAGATATTATAACTGCGTTATTGTGATACTAGCTAGTGATGCGCTAGCATCTGTTATTCGGTGTGTTTAATTTTTATTTCACAACAAAGTTGTTGTGGCCTGTTTTAAACATATTTTCATGGTTTATTATATTGTTTCGATACCGTCTCGTTAAATATCTTGTAAGAAGCGTATGAAGAATTACTACACTGCCAGCCATGGCGTGCAACGTGAGCGTGATTTGAACCGATTCCCAATGGCTGAAAAACTTCACCTTCAGGCGCGATATTGCATTGGATTGGAATGAAGAACATTAATAATATCGCCAAAATCGGGGTTGAGTCCACTCGGATATCTGGGTATGTCTGCAGACTCACACCACTCACACTAGAGGGAGTGTCGCGGGAGACAATACGAACACAAATTAACATGTGTATAATGTTGCAGTCAAAACTTTTAACCAGTCAAAGTCACTTTTAACTGAAAAGAAAACAGCCAAAAATAGTTTTGACTGAACAGATAGGTCAAAATTATATAGTTATGTCAGAAAACATATTACGGCTAAAAGCCGTAATGCGGTTACACCTAGTTTTGGCTAGATTTAGGTGGAGCTCACTCATCGCTCGTCGCCACTCATCTTCATTACAACTAGGTTTAGCCTTCATCGTACCGGTAGTCAGAAGTACTTTTGACTAGTTAAGAATTAAAAGAGTAAGACAGAAGTGACTACAACTGAAATAGCGAAATAGGCACATTTTGGCTTAATCTACTCCCTACTAATATTATGAACGCGAAAGTTTGTGAGTACGGATGTATGGATGTGTGTATCATTGTTACTCATTAACGCACAAACGGCTGTGGCAGTTTTGATAAAATTTGGTATGGAGGTAGATGAGGCACTGGTTTAACACATAGGATACTTTTCATCATCATCATCATCCATCACCAAGCGGGTGGAAAAGCGTAATATGCTTGGGCACAGCATAGACAAAATAATAAGATCTCCGCCTACGTCAAGATCTTAATGATGACAGTCTGTCAAAGTTTGTGTCAGTCACTGATAGCTTAGTCAAGTCACTAGACGTGTTCGGCGACCGTCAAGGGTAATGAAATGTAACACAAATACCGCCAAGGGTGATGAAGTGTTATGACAGTTTTTCCATGTTATTTTATTATTATTGTTGAGTTTGTTGTTGTTAGTAGTATTATTGATATACTAAGTATTTAAATGTACTCAAATAATACTATTATAACAATTGCGTTTGACCATGTACATAATTTTTGACATTTTGGTATAAAGATAGATTTGCCCTTGGAGAAATAATAAGCTACTCGAAATACTAATCCTGCGCAGACGTAGTCGCGGGCACCAGCTAGTTCACTAGCATAAATATAATCTTTTCACAGTCATGCATCGTCGCTATTCTCGTTTTGTCGTTCATGCAACAGCATTGCATAATTCCAACAAAATATATCGCATGTTCTCAACATTCACTACAAAATTATGAACAGACATTACCAGTCGGGTGTGTTTTTTTCATATGTTTTTACCACTTTTAATAACATTTTTTAAACAAAATTTTTTATTGCCATTTAGATTATACATAGATGTCATAGTAAAATTATGTTTGTAGTTTTTAGTTTGTTATAAATTTCACTTTTAATAAGTATATTGTTGTTCGGGGTTGCGCGCAAATAAGAATGAGTCAAAATGCGTGGGCATTTGACAGATTTAGCAAATTTAGTTAGATCTAACGTGGAATTTTACGAATCCAACGTGGAAAAAAAAATCTAAAAAAGGTACGGACCAAAGAATCTGTAGTGCAGAAGAATATTTAAAAAAAAAGTGGAATTTTGGGTCTTCGAGTTATCTTATAAGTACATACTCTTTATAGAAAACATTGTTTAGTATTTTACAAGCTGCGCTCCGCAGCCTTTCCCGCGTTGTGATGGATGATGATGATGCCAAATATGTTATGTTATGTAACTCATGGATAATGTAGGATTCTAATGGGGAAATAATTTTTGAAATCAGCCCTTCTATGATATTTATAACCTCTATAAGAAACGCAAACATATTCTTTAAAAGTCACAAGTATTACCGTCGACCATAAAAAATTACGCAAGGCGAGGAAACGCGGGCTGCGTGTTTCACCTTATAAGCAGTTCTGTTAATTAAATGGAAACATTTTAGTAATTTCACGTTTTAAACTGTTCTACCTAGTTGATAATGTATATACCGATTAAAAAAAACATAAATAATGTAGGTATTAATTACATACTGCTCTACCTGAACTCTACAAATGAAAGCAATACAAATTGGAATTTCTGCGTAGTTACGTTTGCACAGCTATTTATTTCGTGTCACCTTTGTGACACGAAATATACGATACTTTTATCGTATTTCATGTGGTATGTAAGTTGCGTTTTTAAAAGCAGTAGAAATCTCCGTGAATGAGTTCGTCCGGAGAAGTACTGTCACGGTACCTTTTTTACTGTGAAACAGTAATGTCAGCAATACTGTGTACTGGTTGAAAGGGTAGGTATGGGTCCCGGCAAAGCTACAGGCATAATATGATATGAGGCATAACGTCCTCACTTGTGGCGAAATGCATCTGTTCTAAGTAGAGGTTACCATTTTACACCAGGTGGGTCTCGTGCTTGTCCCGTCTCTTAATAACATAGAAAAGTAAGGAAGTACTTCCTAAACATCGTCATGACATAGTAATTACTGTGGTCACAACGAATGTCGTGGCTAAATTTTACTAGTACGCATGAATTAGTCATATCTTTATCTCTATTTGAAATTGTCTGAACTACTAGCTATTTGAGCAATTTCATAAACAAAAGCACTTTAATTTATTTTAAAGTTTAATTAATTAGAGCTAGTTAGGGAAAATATAACAATGGAACAATAACACGGGAAATTAATTTAAATTAATGCAAATTAAGTACAATGCTTAAGTCCAATTACAAGTTTTCACAGGTAGGCTGGGTAATATTACAAATAAACTGGTTTTTATAGTATTACTTTTTAAAGCACTAACGCCTGCTTTAGCGATCTCAAACATTGAAATTTATATAGAGAAAAATTCACATATATCCGTCCCCGTAAGACGGTTAAAGTCAGAGAGTTAAAATTCGATGCTCGAACCCGAACCTCGGGGCCTGGTTGGTTAATGGCTTCTGACACGGAGAGTCAGAAGACGCAGGTTAAAGAATGTGATTTTTTCTCTCTATACATTTCATAAAACTGGTTGTGTGGAACTAAATAAAAGAAAAAAAACGTATCAAAGAAAATAACATTACAAACTTAATAATAAAGTTGTCTGTCCTGTTGGACAATGCCTTCTTCATATACTAACAAATGTGTTAGCATGCTTACCGATATATTAAATAAATCAATGCCTGCACTCGTCGAGGCATTAAACAAGGTGGTTAGTAATAAATGCGTGCGTGATTAATATTATATGATAAACGAAAAATATTCTACGTAAATTAACTCATCGTCTTTAGAAGTCCTAGAAAATTAAAGGAAGCGCTCACAGGTCCGCCCTTAAAATTAGGAGCATTTTACCGGAACGAAAAGTAGCATTGGACCAATTACGGGACTAATCTTGGGGGTCGGTTCCACTAATTAAATTGCAATCGAGCCGTACCTGAACGGTGACTTTTATGCGTTTTCTTGTTCTGCTATTGAAAAACAGTCCAGCTGCAGTTACTTCATCTTCATCAAAACTTTATATGTTGTGCTAACTCGATGGATCATGAACGCGTTGTCAACTCATATTCGTTTATAGTAGTAACAAACATATAAGTATTAAAAAATAGCGTTTATGTATTGTTTATGTTACTCTACTATCCAATTTGTTTATAGAAATAGTAGAATGGCTTTTTGCCAAAGTATCGATCGACAACCGGAGTTGAACTGCAGTTGCAGCGGTATAAACTGTTGAACGTTGTGAAATAACAGAATTGGCCTCCTGAGCTTATAAGTAAATCAGCCATTCCAAATTTCACTCAAACCTGTTAAGCTGGAAGTGTGTAACAAACATACATACACGCACACAAACCATCGTATTTATACTCGCAATATTAAAATAAATAATACTAGTGTTGCAGCGCCCAGCCGGGTTTCTTGTAGTGCCTGATTCTCAAGACTTTCTAAGCGATATAGACTAATTATTTGTAAGAATAAATACCCTGGAAAGCAATAAAATCTAAAATAACTCGATAACTTCATTTAAATATCAAGAATTAAATTTTAAAAATTAATATCTAATGTTTTTAAACGTTCACGGTCCATATTTATCAGAGTAGGTATATCGTCAAAATAATCTCAGCTGTAGGACGTTCACTACTGAACATAAGCCTCCCTGGCCATAAATTTCCAAAAGAAACCGTTGGAAACCGCTTCCAACCGCTTATTTTAGAAAGTCGCAAGATGACGTTGGATGCAGGCCCTCTGCATCCAACGTCTTGTGACTTGTCCACACTATCGGTGACCAACCTTACGCAAAGATAAAATGTATATAAAATGAGATATTTCTATTATTAGTTAATGGTGTTCTTTACAATTTCTTCAGCTGTATCATTTGTTTTAACTTGACACTGATTTCTTGGCTTAATCCTTCCTATACTGTGATAATTAAAACAAAAGATTTATGAATTATATTATATTATGAATTATACTATTTATGAAAGAAAACTGAAACGTATATTTTCGTCTCTGGGGCGCAAACGGTTAAATTAAACGCCCAACGAAGGACATAACACTTTAAGCCCGGAGACATATTTTCCAATGAATATCGAGAAATCAGGCCCAACTTGAGAAACAAGAATGCGCACTCAAAATTATAGCAATAACTTATGAATAATTTTAGTAATTAATTCATGTTTCTTTTATCTTCCCAACAAAAGGGTCAAAAAGACTCATTTATTTCATCACTGTGTTATAAAATAACTTGAAGGCCAATGGCGCAATAATATAATCATCTGTGAGACTGTATCAGAATCAGAATGACGTCCTTGTGCCACATATTATAATTTTTTTCGTAATAAAACATCAGATTTATATGCTTGGAGCGTAGCGTGGACCGTTACGAAAATAATGACACGAGTCACATTATGTTTGATTACATTTTAATTGTGTTCTAACCGTTTTAAGCGAGTTGCATCGCATTAATAAAAAGCATCAATAATAAAAATAATTTAGCTTAAGAAATTATTTCAAAAAACCATATTTTTTTAGTATATCATTTTTAAAGCTAACTCCTGTCCTCCTTAGCGAAACCAAACTTTGCAATTTTAGAGAGAAAAATACATATCCTCGGACGGGATTCGAACCCGCGTATTCGGACAATCTGTTCAGACGCCATGACCGCTAGACCATCGAGGCTTACCGTCTAAGCATCGAATTTTAACTCTATTTGATTTTAACAGTCGTATGGGAACGGAGTGATATGTATTGAACAGCTTGACAGTTTTCAAACACTTAACTTTCATATTGATGTCGCAACCCTTAACAATTTTTAGTACCTATATGATTTTAAAAGCACCAACGCCTGCTTACCTGCTTACTTCGAAATTCCAAAGCCTCCACCACTTCATAACAAAATGAATAAAACTTATTTAAATAAGTTACTACTTATATTTACACGTTTCCAAGCCTGCTCTGAGTCCTACACACAGACTTACTAAGTTTACGTTACTCTAAGTTACTACTTCTAAGTCTTACCTAATAATGACCTGAACAAGTTGTTACTAAGTTAAAACTAAGTCGTAACCTATTTTTTTAACTTCGCGAAGTCTTCTCGTCAAAAATACCTCAGTGCCTCAAGACAAGAGTCTTCGACCAATGTGTGTTACCAGTGATGACTTATGGCACTGAAACGTAGTCTTTTACTATGGGCCTCATAGATAAGCTCAAAGTCGCACAACGAGCTATGGAGAGGGCTATGCTCGGGGTTTCTCTACGTGATCGAATCAGAAATGAGGAGATCCGTAGAAGAACGAAAGTCACCGACATAGCCCAGAAGATTAGCCAGTTGAAGTGGCAGTGGGCAGGGCACATAGCACGCAGAACAGATGGCCGATGGGGCCGAAAGGTTCTGGAGTGGAGACCACGGACCGGCAAGCGCAGCGTAGGTCGTCCACCGACACGGTGGACAGACGACCTGAGGAAGGTCGCAGGACGACGTTGGATGCAGGCCGCTTCCAACCGGTCCTTTTGGAAAATCACGGGGGAGGCCTATGTTCAGCAGTGGACGTCCTACGGCTGAGATGATGATGATGATGATGAACCTATTTTATGACCCATAACTCACATTACCACTATGGTTACTAAATAACATTTTAAGGTACTGTCAACTCATGATCTTGATAAAAATGTGGGTTTTTAAAGCAGTTTATCTCATAAACAGCGATATCATTAAAATTACAAAAAATAATTTGACATTTCTAAAACTTCTAAGTACACATTGATGGATTTAAAAATAAATTTTAACATACTAGATACAGTAAAAAAATTAAACATACAACTTAATTTCATATTACAAACAGTTTTCCTCTTTATTCACTATTTTATTTGTCATGAAACAAATATCATAAAATAGCCATTCTTAATACACATATATTGACGAATTATTTTTTTATTTAAGAGTGCACATTATTTTTTATGAATTATGTAAGTTTCTACCAGATGCGCTAGCTTGATTTCAAGTAACTAACTAACTAAGTAACTAAACTAAAAGAAATTGAACGTAGCCAAGCTCTAAGCTGACAGCGCCTAAAGTAAAAACTCTCTTCAGATTTGTTTTTGATGCCCATGATTGTTAGGAAATCCTAACACTCATAGACACACTCATATGACCATAAGTGACAACATATGGCGAAAACTTCCGTTGAGTAAAGTAAACAGGTACTTAAAGCATCCGGCGATCCGGTTTTGCCGCGGTTCGCTGATAGAGCGTGAATCTAAATAAATTTTATTCGAGACTTATAAAGGATAAAATATTGCGTAAGAAGTAATAGTAGATTACTGAAGTGGCTATCAAAACAGGTGTTGATGGACTAAAGTAAAACTATGTATTTTGAGCAAATAAATGATTCTTATTCTTATTCTTATGTTGGTCGTAAATATATCAATACCTAATTTCAATTAGACATAAGCTGTGCCCCGCGGTTTCACCCTCGTGGTGAAGGATGGCGATGATGATGAAAATTATTCTGTGTCCTTCCCTGAGATATGACAAATCAAAAACATATAAATCCTAAAAATGTGGCTCATCACCCACTTGGCCCAGGTTCCACCCGAAGAATAGTATCAAATACTCCACTACCGATTAAGTACAATTTGTACAGTCAGGCAAAAAATAAGGTTATTCATAATATCATAGCTGACTGATTTCAAAAAGTCAGTCGCAGGTTGCAGACAGGTTTTGTATTAAGGTAGCTCCGTGTTACTACAATTGAAAGAGGATGCATGATCTGGTCAATCAAAGACCAAATAATTATAATGACTATTTTAGTTTGATAATTCTCGTGAGTTGGTCTCCAGCCGTCCTTAAGTAATAATGTTAATGGTGTAACTAACACGACTTTGTTTTAATATAAGTACTAGCGACTGCGCGGGACTTCGTTCGCGTAGTAGGCTCGGCTTTCGGCTTCGCCACAGCCTCCCATCTTTTAATGACTTTTCTTTCACAAGAACCTTCTCCTGAGATTAATTAACACGACAAAAAAAATTGCGAGATTGTTCCATCCGTTCTCAAGTTATAGCGTGACCAGGAGAAATAGGGGTTCATTTATGTATATATGTAGATATAGATAAATATATAGACGTAGATGTGGTGCCATTTATTTTTCTACCGACTTCCAAAAAAAGGAAGAGGTACTCAATTTGACTGTATGTTTTTTTTGAATGTTTGTTACCTCATAAATTTCGACTGGGTGAACCGATTCTCAAAATTGAAAGCTGGTGCTTCCCGTGTGGTCCCATTCAGTAGTTTTTGAGATACACTCTAATAACTGAATAGAATGGAAATCAGTATTAAATTTTTCAAATTGTACTTGTTGCCAATAAATTCAAACAAAATAATAAGTGTTTCTTGAATTGACTCCTGCTGGGCTTATGTTCGTCACTGTAATGAAATAACGATTGTATAAACTAAAATAAATGTGTACCTCTTTAGGTTATTAAAGCCAAATATGTAGAGTGTTTGTACTAGGTATAGAATCTGAATCAAACACTTATTCATAAGTTGTACAACCTTGTTGAGTTTAATCCATAATTTAAAAAAGCGAATCTTGCCAAAGTCGAGAGTGTTTTTACATACAAATATAAACAAAATCACTGACATGTTTCTTGTCGACAAATCATATATTGTATAATAAATAAATGTTATCAAAATACTAAAAATATCAAGACTGTGTGCCGTCTCAATTTGATTGACCTCATTCTTGAAAATAATTCGATGACCTTTGATTTTTATTTTGCAATTCAATGTTTATGATTTAAATGGTCGTCTAATTATTGCCTACACAATTTGAAAGGTATTATATGTTATGACTAATACTGCACTGACGAAGTAGAATTATTGAAATCCTTAATTTAAAAAATGCTGCTAATTGATAATTTCATAACTAATGGCTGAACTGGTTCAGATTTTGTTTACTTGCTTATTATATATATTTTTATTATTAGAATAAGATTTTTAGGAAAAGAAGAGAAAGGAAAAGAAAAGTTGGCTGAAAAAATAAATATATTTCGATAACAGTGAAAAATATATTTTAAAAGAATGTAATTAAATTAAAAAAAACGGAAGTAATTGTCTAGAAATCATCATCAATCAATCAATATCAATGTACAATTTATAATTATAATTATATATAAGAATCTAAGTCCTGATTGACTGACTGTCTATCCGCACAGCCTGAACCGCTGGTCGTAGAGACTTGAAACTTGGAGGGTGTTATTATCTTGGTGGGTAGAGGTGTACTAAGACAGGGTTTTTAGAAATTCAACCCCTAAGGCGGTAAAAATAGGAGGAAACGTTTGTATCAAAGTACTTCTTTTTGAACTTAAAGGCGTGAACATTTGTATTTAGAGAGTTAATTTAAAATAAAAAATGGTGTTTAATATTTTTAATAGGGTTGACTTAGAGGGGTGAACTGGGGCATGTATATAAATTTTTTATTTATTATTTATCACTAAGATTGCAGGCCCCAATTAATTAAGGTTTGTTTTGCGATAACTATTAATAAGTCAAAGAGGCTAACTCTAAAATTTGCTGGAGTTGATTAACAGCAGGACTGTTTCCAATAAAATCCGTAAAACAAATGACGAGATGAAAAAAAGTCCGAAAAACAACCTTATGTACAAGGGCAAACACATAAAGTATTTGACATTGGTGAGCTAGTCGACGAGCGCAACGATGAATCATTAGAGAATCGCACGGCTGGGTGCCAGTGCAAATGTCATGTGTGAGGCTTACTGTCAAATTAACGACATATCAATCGAATCAAATCCATCAAGCGAATGATCTACCTTTCTGACCAGATATGGGGCGTCCCGAAACTGAACGATAACCTGGTACCGGCCGAGTCCAAGGTTACCAGTAATGAAAAAAAAAACATGTCACTAGCGACAATATTTTTTTTTCGAAAAAGTTTACATTTTTACATTGATTTTATTAATAATTTAGTCTCAAATAACAGTACCATTAATTGTTACCACAAATCAAAGTAATACACATTGTTAACTAAGTAAAATAAATTAAGTTTTGACGAGTTATGGTTTAAATTATTGTCAGTGAAGTTTGACACTCCATGTTGAAAAAAATTGTTTTATTACTTATTTTTTTCATAACTGGTATACCTTGGCTTCTCGCCCGGTACCAGGTTATCGTTGAGTTTTGGGAAATTCTGTATAATTTGTAAGAATACAATAAGTACAGCTCTTACCTATATAAGGCGTAAATCTCCATGTGTTGCCCAGCAGTGGAAGAGGCTTGGGGCCAGGCACTTCCTCCCAGGACTTGAGAGATGACACAGTCTCAAAGACAGGTGATTCTAAGGCTGCATGTGTTGACCTGGAACGTTGGCTGTGCACTGGACATGGTTTTTGCACTGGTTTTGTTCCTAAAAAGCAAAAAGGGGGTAATTGAGATGAAGCACTCCCTAAAACAGTTGCATCAAAATAAAAATAGAATAGAATAGAATATATATTTATTCCAGATCATCACACAACATAACAATAAATAAAATGGTAAAGGTGACAAGTTATTATTACTAAACCTGAAAAACAAAACACTTTTTGAAATACTGTGTGATGTCGGGAATGAGACCCGCCTCAGCATATGCTAGGGTTGGAAACCTTAGCGCTGGTTTTCAGTCGGAACTCATGGCCGACTTCACGAACGCCCGTGTAACAAAGAATAGAACAATACAAATATTTATATAGAAACATACAAAGTGTATACAAAGAGTATAACAAAATAATCATTTATACAGAAACATACAGAATGTATATAAAGTGTATAAAACATAACAAATAACATACCAGGATCAAGGATACCAACAATATAGTTCTATTTTTTATATAAATATGTTCTTATTCTTTATCTAATTGGGGTCGATAAGTCCTGCCCTGACGTCCCGCTTGGGGATTGTGAATTTCCCCTCCTAGGGTTTACCCAAGCCATCCCAATTCCTTCGTAACGGAGTATGTCCCTAGGTCGCTGGCACAACTGCTTTCAGAGCTCTGTTTTGATAAGATGGTACTGAACTGATGCCATTGATGGCAGGTTGAGGTAATGAGGGTGGTATTGCGAGCAAACCAAACTATGATAAGGTTTAGAGATGACTGTAACTAGTGAAGCTATAGTTCATCTCCAACTTTTTCAACTAGTAACGAACTTCATTTTATCAAATATGGGCACCAAACCTCAGCACCAAAGAGTGTGTTCTGGCAGTAGTCCCTGAGATTAAGGCGCGCTCGTATCCTGATAATAGTACGAGTAAAAAGCAGAATCTTTAAACAACTAGTGTAAAGAAACAGATCAATAATATTGTATGAAAAAAATACTTAGGTTGAAAAGGGAACAGACAAAGAGAAATAACCGAACAGAATTCCTAAATATTACTTGCTCTCTGAAGAAAAAAAAATCTTGAATATGTAATTAAAAATAAACTTTGACGTCCAAACTCTCAGAATTTTCAGCGATAACACCATATTTGTTTTAGGTAATACATAGCCAACATACAGTACTAAATTAGTAACCAGCAATTATTTCAATTGTTTTAGTATATATCGACATATATTAAAAAAACGTACAAAATTAATGCATTTCGCATTACATCGTCCAATATAACATGCTATTTTCAACCTTACGTAAAGCATCGTAAATTACTCGTATTTTAAAATTGGGGTTGGACCGCGTCCTAAGTCGCTATTCTAGATCCAGTGTGATACCACCTTCGACTGCGTCAGGGTGGCATTGGGTCCCATAAAAAGAAACGAATCGTTTTGCTTACGACTCGTAACTTATTGACCTTTTTTATAAGAAAGAACTGTCAAAAAGTAACTAACTAGCTGGAAGCAAAACTATCCATGTCTGCTTATAGGAACCTGTGGTAAGTAAGATAATAGTGAAACACTAGCATGATGAGTGTAATACAAAAAAATTTTATTAAAAACTGTAACCAACTTTTTTTTACCCATTTTAGTGACCCTTACTACTTACGGGATCGATTGTCGTTCACCGACAATAAGGATATCATCATGATAAGCGAAATACTTGTCAGTTATTGGAGTGTAACTTAAAAATCACTTAACAGAATTTGATAAAATGAGACCACACGAGAAGCATCAGCTTTCAAACAAAAAAATAATTTTGGTAATCGGTTCATCCAGTCGAAAGTTATGAGGTAAGAAACCAAAAAAAAATACAGCCGATTTGAGTACCTCCTCCTTTAAAGAAGTCGGTTACAAATACATTAATAACAAAGAGCAACGAAATAAACACCATAATTTCAAATTATAATACCAACCACGCCTTTTTATTGTAACAAGACAAGAGGGTCCACCTATTATAGGCCAAACTTCGCCAACGCGATGTTGTTATACAAAATCTGGACCAGTTTTAAATCAAAATAAATCCAACCATCTATCATTAACATAAGGTTGAATTTGTTTTATTATCATAAAGCAAATATTGGCCCACTATGGCCAGGTATAGATTGGTTTGTTTATGATGAACGGAACATGCTTCCCACACAAATATTTTATCAAATATCAAACTCATCTCACGGCTTTTAAAAACACAATAGTTTCTTTTTATTGCACCTGTCGTAAGATGAGAAGATAATGAAAAACGACCACATGCTGTGATACAATAAATATAATAGTGAAATGGTTAACAGAATAAAAAGCAAAGAATAATGATAGGGTCTCGTGCATTTACTTTTATCTGCGTTTATTAGGTAAAAAAATTTTTTTTATCATTTTTTGTGACCCGGTAATACGGGATCGATTGACATAATAAATCATCAAAATAAATCAAAACTCATCAGTTTTTGGAGTGTAACTCAAAAACGGCTTAACTGAATTTGATGAAATTTAAGTGGGACCACCTCGGAAGTATAATCTACCAAACAAAAAAATAATTTTGTTAAGCGGTTCACGAATGGGGGAGAAATCGGCTACCATACACATAAAAATTACATACACACGAACATCTTTTTTGAAGTGGTTCACAAAGGGTAAAACGGGACCCTATTACTATAGGATATATACCCTTTAGGAACGGAACCCTATAAAAGGAGTAGAGGACAAGACGCGAATCGACTTCCAATAATCCAAAGGATGGCGGATAACTCAAGCCGATCAGCCGTGCGATTCTCTAAGAGCAAACATCGTTGTATCTTTGACAACGTCCGTGAAACAAATGACGAGATGACAAGAAACGTTGGAAAAACAACCTTATATACAAGGGCGATATCTCATAAAGTATTTGATATCGGTGAGCTCGCGACGAGCGCAACAACGAATCATTAGAGAATCGCACGGCAGTAAGTATGTTAAGTTACACGACCACGTATTACTTTTTACTAGATTATCCTATTTGATGATTATTTTTTTAATGTTAGTATATTCCAATTTCAGCACCATCAGTAGAAAACCTTTTGAGTAATGCTCAATAATAATAAAATAATATTATTTAGTATTAGTACGTATAATATATTATAGTTTGTAAAACGTAGTATAGAAATTCCATACTTCATTAATAGAATTATTTTGTATGTAGGTATATGTTAAATAATTACTTGTATAAGAACAGAAACGTTTATCTGTGCTAATAACTAACTAATAGTTTTATGTGTCAATTAATTCCTATTAATAAAATAGCGGTACTTATAACATTCTTATCTGCTTATCTTTAATGTACTTTCACTTATGGCTACTAAAAACAACGGTTTCGAATTTTTCCGACCTATCTTCAAGACTAATCAAGAGATTGAGATAAAATTCTATTCTATGGGACTGAAAATGTCATGACTTATAAATCTCTTTAAATGATAAAGATAAACAGAGATAGCATACCAAAAAAACTTTAAAGATAAAAAGAGATAACGTACCAATATCGGGACCACTATCGGCTTGGTAACATCGTGCTGCAGTCGAAAGATGCCGAGCTCTGAACTTAAGAGGCCATTTCACTACGGCGATTCTGCTCTTCATTTTATCGAAACCTGTATTAAAAAAAAGACATTTGATTATCAGGCACCATAACACACAAGGTAAGTAGAAATTTGGGCAGTGAGTTTTTGGTCTTTTAAAGGTGCTTTGCAACGTTATCAAGAAAAACTACTGATTGAATAGTTTCTTTTTACATTGGCCCCATCGGCCATCTGTTCTCCGTGCTATATGCCCTGCCCGCTGCCACTTTAACTGGCTATTTATTATAAAACTCTAACCGAGATATTCCTGAACATAGAAGCCATTTTTGGAAATTGTCTGGATTTAACCAAACACTTCTAAGGTTGAATAGAATAGAGGTCTTTCAACCCAAACCAATATTCATTTTGTGTCATTATAGGTTTCTGTTTTTTTTTATAATGCTTTTGTTCACAGACATCAATGGCATCCGTAGCATTGTTTACAAATATTATATTTTAAAATTGTCATTTATTTCTTGTTTTTTTATTTATGGGTTCAAAAGCTACTGGGTTTTACTGACATTAAGTAGCATTGGTTTCAACTTAAAAACTAAAACACAAATTATATCTTTATGACATCTGATATTTGACTCACAAAAACTAAATTGAGTGATTGTTTAATGTTTTGCTGCTCAACTAGCTACCAACGGTTCAGCAGGATCAGCGGACATTATCTTTATTTCTGATAATCTTATGCAATGGAAAATAACTAGAATAAACCTATATGAAATGGAAGAAGGGGATCAAACAGATTGGAATATATTCCAAGGTAAGTACTTAACTGAACTAACTACACTGAAATTCTTTATTTGTCTCCGGGCTTCCTACACACTGATTAATGAATAAGGATATATTCTATAGCCTTCAAATTATGCTCATGAGAAATCTATCGCTTTCAAATTTCTACAACGGAAGCAGGCTTTTCGTAAAATTCGTAGAAAATACCGTTATATCATAACCATCATTATATCTGCGAGTGGGTTTGGAAAAGATGTATCCACGAACCATTGTTCACATCAAACTTTCCAATTCAATAATCAAAATTCCAATACAAACGCGTGCGATTTCCTGTAAGCGTTTCTTTTGCAATGACGATAAATACATACCAGGCCAAACGTTACTTAACCCGTTGCGTGTCGCGTGTTTACCATGTGTACGTACAAAAAAGTGCTAAGCCATGTTGCGCGTACACCTATATATACACATTTTAATACCTCGGGTTCGAAACTAATTTTATCAGCCGTGCGATCTTCTAAGAGCAAACATCGTTGCATCTTTGACAATATCGGTGAAACAAATGAAAACATGACAAACGCTGGAAAAACAACATGTACAAGGGCGACATCTCATAAAGTATCTGACATCGGTAAGCACGTCGATGAGCGACGAATCATTAGAGAATCGCACGGCTGTATGACATGAAAGATAGTTTATTTTTTAATATGGTTTTTAAAATTCTAACACCTGTTTATTTATAAAAAACATTGCAATTTTAGACAGAAAAATTCACGTCTTCGAATGTTATTCGCACGCGCGTCTTTCTACAATCCGAATCAGACGCCACGAACTCTACGCCACCGAGGCACGCCGTCCGAGCATCGAGTTTTAACTCTATATATGATTTTAACCGTCGTATGGGCACAGAGCGACATCTATTGAACGCAGCTTTTTGCAGAAGGTTGTTTTTCCAACGTTTCTTATCATCTCGTGATTTGTTTCACGGATGTTGTCAAAGATGCAACGATGTTTGCTCTTAGAGAATCGCACGGCAGAACCATAAAAAGTGTCTGTCTTATAACTGTAATTCTCTGGGTCTAAGGTAAACTATAAAGACCGCGGAGACGCGGTGCATGCATTTTCATTGCACAAGAATTTGTTCAGCGGTATGTAGAGACCCGACCAGCATAATGTAATGTGGGAGTTTATTCCGCGAACAATAGATGCAATTAAAGCAGTATAATTAATTGTGAAGATTGTTGAAACGGATAAGTGTAACTAGAAGCATCCCGGGAGATCTCAATTATTTTTTTGCCATTGAATTAAATCATTCGTTGAATAAAAACCCACAAACAAAGTAACGCCCGAGTTCCCACTGTAAAAAAACAATATATATTAAATCTTTTAAACTAAAAACTATCTATAGTGATCGATAGTATCTTGTAAAGGACACCTCTATTTCAGAAGAAAAAATAGTCGTGAGTACCACACATTAAAATGATATTTTATAAACATAAGTACTGTTTTAAGTAGACGGTACAAGCACGAGGTCCACCTGGTGTTGAGCGGTAATCTGGGCGCAGTTCGCGGCATATGTTATAGGTAGCTATAACAGATGCCGCGAACTGCGCCCAGGACCCTGAGACATTAAGTTGTTAAATTTCCATGTGCATGTAATCTCACTTTAACTCTACTTTATTAACCCATTCAAAGAACTAGATAATAAAATATAATATTGATATAAAGATAATATTGATAATAACTGATGAAGTCTCATGTGCCTGTAATTTCGCTGGCACCCATAACCCTGAAACGTATGGTACTCCCCCGGACGAATTAGTTCACAGAGATAAACTGCTATAAAAAAAATAAACATGTATCTGTACAAAAGACATAAACGCGCTCCGTGGTATTTTTATGGATCTAATGATAATATTATATTAAACTTGCATTATATCCACAAATCGTTTGAAACGCATTTATGTCTTCTTTACTATTAAAAACTTCTATAGCTTATGTCCGCGAAGAAACTGCTTCTCTTTTGTTTCAGCTGTGTAAGCAGTGAGCAAAAACAGCTGTTTAACCCTTCAAGGGTCGATGTCAACTATGAAATATATAACAATGAAATTTCTATTGTGTCTGGCCGTGTGACCTTTGATGCATTAGATTTGTACCAATGCAGAACAAACAACCAATAATAACTAGGGACAGGGAATAGTCCGGATATACCTATTTTACAGTAAGGGTATGAGTAACTGGAATCAAAGCTCGTTAGAGTGCAAATGATATAAATTAAATACTGGTATTTATAATGGCCCAATTTATAGATTCCGTGGGTCTAAAAGACCACCAAATAGAACATGAACATACATCTTAAAATTTTAGACAGAATTTCGAATGAAAATGGGGTCTGAGTGAAACCAGCTTCCAAACACCAAAAAACTGGTTTAATATAAAATTACTAATTCTAAAATGGCCACAGACAGTATAATTTAATGCAAACTGTAAATTTATGGATTAGTTCAACAGTGGTATCTACTTTGAAGCATATTCTCGTAACGTATACCAAAGAATGCACAAACAAAGATGAAGAGTACAGAATTAATGAGAAATGTTTTGTATATAACTTTTATACATATCTGACTTCCCGGTTCTTGAAGGTTAACTTCTATTTCTTATTTAATGGTTATTCGTTAACAGATAATAATATTAATCTAGCAAATAAGATTTCTTTCAAAGTTATTTTAGACGTAATAGCTTAAATAATATGCTCTTTATGTACTTATGTATGCTAATTATTATGCTATGTAAGATCAATCCGATTTAATATTATTATTATTGGGAAAATACCTTAATCTTGCCATTTTGTAATTTTAGTTCACTTTTATAATCTTCCTCGCATGTTTTTCTTAAACTATTTTTATTATATATAATAATTAAGTACTTTCTATCGCTTTGATACTATTCCAAACCTGTGATGGCTATTATTGTATCACATTAGACTTAATTATAGTCATAATCACTTATTTTAAATCAGTTTCCACATAAATAAATACATATCTTATAATATCATTTATCTATCAAATCATTATAATATTAATTTTACATCATGTAACGGTCTATGTCAAATTATTTCAGAGAACATTTCCGGGCGCCCAAGATACAGGCCTAGCCTAGTTTGGGGCCCACGGGTAATGATAATTTCTCTACAATGGCCTAGGAATATAATTAAAAAACAGTATTGTAGATACCTATTAATATAAATTCAATTGTATCCCTACCTACTTTAGTAGTTAAGTTTGTATTTAAGAACAGTACTTGTTAAACCTGTGTGTCAATAAATAAATAATTGTTATTATTAATATATATTGTAACAGTACAATATGGACGCTGTTAGGTGCTACAGAATAATATTATAATTTATTTGATAATTGTTTCTTTATTTAATTTTTTTATTGGATACATCATGCCATAGAGCACTCCATCCGTTTTACGTTTCTATAAACTGTTGATGCATGATTGCAAATAACATAAAGGATGTTTGCAATCTCCTTCCACGTCATACGTGTAATTTAAAAACCTACTATGCAGTGGTTTTTGTTAAATGCGTTATTATGTACCTCTTTGAATCCCGGCAGAAAATGAAAAATCCAAAAAACCACAAAATCACTTCACACGCCTAAAACACAGAACACTATGTTACCACCACTGTTTTTTTAAGTATTTGTACAACCCTTAGGCCGGTCACACACTGACTGAACGGGTTCCTTTGAAGCAACCCGCGCGCTTTCTGACAGTGTGTGCCCATTACATGCGACCGGTTCTTTAAGTTTTTATTTATTTTTAGGCGTATACGTATGCTTCAATGATACAGGATACGACGACTTTGTTTATAACAGTATTTTTTTAATGTCTGAGGATGTTTTTTTAATGTAATTTTGATGGTTTAACTCACGTAGTCGAATATCTCGACCGGTTTCGTGACCTTCCGGGCCACTTCTTCATGGAGTACTTGTGCACCCGGCTGCGTTCGCGCTTGTACTGAGGATGTGTATCTTCATCATCATCATCATCATCTCAGCCGTAGGACGTCCACTGCTGAACATAGGCCTCCCCCATGATTTTCCAAAAGGACCGGTTGGAAGCGGCCTGCATCCAACGTCGTCCTGCGACCTTTCTCAGGTCGTCTGTCCACCGTGTCGGTGGACGACCTACGCTGCGCTTGCCGGTACGTGGTCTCCACTCCAGAACCTTTCGGCCCCATCGGCCATCTGTTCTGCGTGCTATGTGCCCTGCCCACTGCCACTTCAACTGGCTAATCTTCTGAGCTATGTCGGTGACTTTCGTTCTTCTACGGATCTCCTCATTTCTGATTCGATCACGTAGAGAAACCCCGAGCATAGCCCTCTCCATAGCTCGTTGTGCGACTTTGAGCTTGTCTATGAGGCCCATAGTAAGAGACCACGTTTCAGTGCCATAAGTCATCACTGGTAACACACATTGGTCGAAGACTCTTGTCTTGAGGCACTGAGGTATTTTTGACGAGAAGACTTCGCGAAGTTTCCGGAACGCTGCCCAGCCGAGTTGGATTCGACGATTGACCTCTTTCTCGAAGTTGGACCTGCCTAGTTTGACTGTCTGTCCCAGGTAGATATACTCGTCAACAACTTCGAGAACTGAGTTCCCAACTGATATTGGGGTAGGTACAACATGGGCATTAGACATAATTTTCGTCTTGTCCATGTTCATCTTAAGACCTACCCGTTGGGAAACTCGATGGAGGCCTTCGAGCATTGTACTGAGGTCTTCCATGGATTCTGCCATGACTACAATATCGTCGGCAAATCGAAGGTGAGTGATGTATTCGCCGTTAATATTGATGCCAAGTCCTTGCCATTCCAGAAGCTTGAAGGCGTCTTCCAATGTAGCGGTGAACAGTTTCGGAGATATAACGTCTCCCTGTCTCACGCCTCTTTGCAATGGAATTGCCTTCGAACTCTGCTCCTGTACTCGGACTGACATGTAGGCGTTTTTGTACAAACACTTCAGCACTTCAATATACCGATAGTCAATACGGCACCGCTGGAGAGACTCAAGCACTGCCCACGTCTCGATCGAATCAAAGGCTTTCTCATAGTCCACAAACGCTAGACAAAGAGGCAAGTTATACTCTTCGGTCTTCTGTATAACTTGCCGTAGCGTGTGGATGTGGTCTATGGTACTATAGCCTTTTCGGAAACCGGCTTGTTCCGGAGGCTGGAATTCATCAAACCTGCGACTGAGACGGTTCGTTATGACCTTCGAAAACAGCTTATAAACATGGCTCAAAAGCGAGATGGGTCTGTAATTTTTAAGTAAAGTGTTGTCACCTTTCTTGAAGAACAGCACCACCACGCTTTTGTTCCATGCTTCTGGCGTTGAACCTTCGAGTAAGACGGTATTAAAGAGCTTCTGAAGGACTTTAAGTACCGGTGTTCCACCCGCTTTCAGAAGCTCAGATGTGATACCGTCGTCACCAGGCGCCTTGTTGTTCTTAAGCTGTTTCAAGGCCATTCTAATCTCGTACAGGCTGATGTCCGGGATATCTTCGGTATAATGTCGGGTCAGCTTGGCTCTTGGGTCTTTGGCCGAGCTGCTAACAGGTTTAGCGACCGAGGTGTATAACTGTCCGTAGAAACTCTCGACCTCTTCTAACACTTCCGCTTTGGTCGACGCTACACTGCCGTCTCCTCTCTTCAGCTTCGTCAACTGGCTTTGCCCAATAGACATGTCTCTTGCAAACACTTTGGAGCCTTTTTTCCGCTCTATCGTCTCTTTAATACGGTTTGTATTAAAGATCCGAATGTCGTGTCGCAAGGACTTCCATATTCGTCTATTGAGCAGCCTATATGCTTCAGCATCATCCGAAGACTGCAGTTTCAATGAGCGTCGTTCAGCCATGAGGTTGAGGGTATCGTTGGAGAGTTTCTGTGGCCTATCTGTACGGTGGGGTTTAAAGTACTTGGAACCCACTGTATGGACAGTTTCTACTAACCTGTTATTGATCTCGTCCACTGAAGCGATGTTCTCAAGGCAATCGAAGCGATTGGATAGCTCAAGTTGAAAGCTCTCGGGGTCTTGAATATGGGCACGAGTAGGTCGGAGCGTAGACTTCATCAGACGAGACCTCTCCAGTTTGACATTAATATTTACCGTGCCTCTTACCATTCGGTGATCACTACCGGTTTTAACCCTGTTGATCACGGAGACATCAGTGAATATTTGCCTTTTGGTGGTCATAATGAAGTCAATCTCATTTCTCGTGGAACCATCGGGACTCAGCCAGGTCCATTTCCTGTGAGGTGGCTTCTGAAAGAAAGAGTTCATCATAAAGAGTCCCTCTTTCTCCAGGAAGTCGGCCAACCTCTGTCCCCTACGGTTCCGTTGTCCATAGCCAAATTGCCCCACTTTCGACTCATCCTCGCTTCTCTTACCCAACTTCGCGTTGAAGTCCCCCATAACAACTAGAAAGTGCGTTTCAGAGGTATGTATGGCCCGACTAATGTCCTCATACATATCCTCCACCTCATCATCCGGGTGCGACTTTGTCGGTGCGTATACCTGAATGACCTTCAGCGAATATCGTTTGGATACTCTGAGTATTAGGTATACGACCCTATTGGAAACGCTATCGATCTTAACTATGTTGTTAGTAAGGGACTTGTGGACGAGAAACCCGACACCACCTTGGGACTGTTGGTCGCCCTCCCGGTGGTAGAGTAGGTTACCTGATTTTAGGGTTATCGTGTCCTCACCCGCTCTACGGACTTCAGATAACCCCACAATGTCCCAGCGTAGCTTACTCATTTCTTCTTCCAGCTCATATATCTTCTCGTCTGTCCTCATCGTGCGTATGTTGTGTGTTACCAGGGCCAGTCGTCGTCGTTGGGGGTGGTAGCCGGGCGTCTGCCGGGGATTCTTAGCACCCCCTGCCCCACCGTTACCGTGGCCGCTACCGTAGCCAGGAATAGCGGGGCTGCCGGGGACTGGGGGCCTGGTTCTTTTTGTCCAATCCATTGAGGGGTTTTTGCCAATACTCGCCACGCTTGGCAGGCGGGTTGGCGAGCGCAGTTTGTGTGTGTTTGACTGGGAAGGTGCTGCTGCCCACCTTCTGATTTGTTATCCCTTAGCCGGCTTCTACGGCACCCACGGGTAGAGTTGGGGGGGTGCTATTCTAAGCCGGCACCGCCACGGCAATGTGTATCTTGATTAATTAATATTATTAATTATTTCATTAAGATTTATGATTGATGTTTGATATATCTGGGCCAGTCTCGAAGTCAGTCAGTAACTGTAACGTTATCGTATCGTTTATGTATATAGTACAAACTATTATTTATCTAGTACAACTGTGGCACAGATAACTCATAGTTTGTACTGTGTACTAACTTTTGTGCCCAATGATGTTGTTAAATTGTTTATTTGTGCCTCTCATCTGTTATTACGTTTTAGGGCAATTGTCCAATAAAATGTTGGACCTTTTTCTTATATACCCGCGACTTCGTTCGGGTAGTAGGCTCGGCCTTCGGCCTCACCATAACCTCCCGTCTTTTCTTGGTTTTGTTTCATAGGAACCTTCTTCTGACAATAATTAACTTAACAAAAAACTAATTAGCGAGATTGTTCCATCCGTTCTAAAGTTATAGCGTGAACAGGAGAAATCTGATACATTTATATATATATATAGGCTAGAAACTGCCCGCGACATCGTTCGCGTAGTAGGCTTAGCCTTCGGACTTGCCATAACCTCCCATCTTTTTTATGTAATAACCTTCTACCAAGTACCTATTAGAAAACATTTTAAAAAATGAAAGTCGTTCAAGCCTTTCTCAAGTTATAGCGTGACCAGAAGAAATAGGGGCTCATTTTTATATTATATAAATAGATATTTACCTATAGATAATATTTCTTGTACGTTCAAATATATTAAGGCCCCTGCACTAGGATATTCCCTGTGTGTCAGGAGGTACTTGAACAATAAGACTACACAATATCCAAGACACGAGAACTAACAAGCACATCACGCAAATATTTGCCTTCGCCAGACATCGAAGAGGCTCACTAGGCCACTAGCCAACTGAGCTAAAACATCTTACTTTTTACTTTATAAACATATGTTATAAGATGGTATTACAAAAGGCATATGATGGCAATAGGCTAGCTCCCTATTAATGAAACAAAAATGTATTGGTTACATTAAGACCATTATACACCACATCCAAAACGTTCTAGATGTAAGCGTGATGGTTTGTATAATTAAGCGTTACAGTAAATTTTTTTTAATAATTTTTCCTATTTAACGTCTGAAAATGGAAACAGTCCCGTCTCCAAGAATTAGCTACTTTACGCTAGAATTCTCTGGTCAAACGAGATCGAAAGTCGCCGCTGCGTGCTAAATCATCAATGGTAGTGAAATTTTACGCTAAAAACCAACACTGGTAATGCACATGAGTTACAATGGACCATTATGCCATACATGCCATAATTGACCGGTACTATACTTTTAGACTATACTATAGCTATACTATATACTATAACTATACTATAATAGCTATACTATATTTTAGCATTTGTTCGTATTTTCTACTGACCTCCAAAAAAAGGAGGAGGTACTCCATTCGACTCGATTTTTTTAATGTTTATTACCTCGCAACTTTCGACTGGGTGAACCGATTCTCAAAATTCTATTTGTGTGTTTGAAAGCTGGTACTTCTTGCGTGGTCCCATTTAAATTTCATCAAATTCGGTCCAGTAGTTTTTGAGATACACTCCAATAACTAAATAGAATGGAAGTCGGTATTATTTTTTTTAAATTGTACTTGTTATACATTTGCGTATTGATGTATGTAGGCAGTTTCAGAGGCCGTAGCACAAACAATTTGCGAAAAAGTATTCGTATCGTAAGCGTCAACACGTCACGCTTCCGCGTACAAGCTATGAGTTATCTGTGTCACAGTGGCCCTAGATAGATTACACGTGGACGACACGTTACGTTATACCTACGCAGTTATTTATGCTAGGCCTCCTAAGGGTTGCTACTAACTGCGCCAACCCCAGGCAAATAGATATACGCTACGAGTTCATTCATCTCGGTAAACGTAGTGTAGGACGTCCTGAGGCACGGTGGAGTGACTATCTGCGCAAGACGGCTGGCAAAAACTGGATGCGAGAAGCCCAAGATAGACCTAAGTGGCGTGCAATTGGAGAGGCCTATGTCCAGCAGTGGACTGCTACAGGCTGATGATGATGATGATGACGAGTACATTAGTATGTTTTTGAATATATTTGTGCGTTTGTCAGTTTCCATACTTGACGACGAATGTTATAACACAGTAAATCTAGAATCTAGAATCTCTCAAAAACTCTCTCCCCCTCAAACGAGGCTCTCCAAACATTGGCATAACAAACCATAGGTTTGCACACCACACACCATTAGTGGCAGTTTTTCAATCCTGAGCTGGTGGCTGGCTAGTCGGGCACAAAGAGGTGAACTACGACTGTACTCTAAATCTCCTCGACAGTTTACCTTCATCGACAATTTGAGCCTGAGGTAGGTATCGAACCAGCTACCACCTGGTTGACAGCCTTATAACCGCTGAGCCTCAGTCTTTGTCCGACTTGGGCTAGACAAGCATTGTCTTTTATGAGCATAGAATAAAAACTGCGAATCGTGGAACGCGTGGAATATTATCATCCCGCAGGTTTTTTTTGGGATAAGAAATTGCATATATTGTCATCTATGTGTTAATTTTTACCATAATCAGTACAATGCATCAGGTCGTAAAAAAGAGAAAGAAACATTATATCCATCAATGTGATCTATCCATTTAAACAGAAGGACCATATTCACTTTAAGTACCTATAAATAGTTTTATTATTATTATATTATTATTTTGTGAATTGTTAAATAAAATATTAACTATTAAAAAAGTAAGAAAATGATCACAATACAGTCATCATCATCATCTCAGCCGTAGGACGTCCACTGCTGAACATAGGCCTCCCCCATGATTTTCCAAAAGGACCGGTTGGAAGCGGCCTGCATCCAACGTCGTCCTGCGACCTTCCTCAGGTCGTCTGTCCACCGTGTCGGTGGACGACCTACGCTGCGCTTGCCGGTCCGTGGTCTCCACTCCAGAACCTTTCGGCCCCATCGGCCATCTGTTCTGCGTGCTATGTGCCCTGCCCACTGCCACTTCAACTGGCTAATCTTCTGGGCTATGTCGGTGACTTTCGTTCTTCTACGGATCTCCTCATTTCTGATTCGATCACGTAGAGAAACCCCGAGCATAGCCCTCTCCATAGCTCGTTGTGCGACTTTGAGCTTATCTATGAGGCCCATAGTAAGAGACCACGTTTCAGTGCCATAGTCATCACTGGTAACACACATTGGTCGAAGACTCTTGTCTTGACGCACACAATACAGTAATTTAATAATATTCTAATCTACTATGAAACACTACTCCTTCTAAAACGTCTAACTTCTTTATAAACAAATAGGCACATTAACACTTCTCACAACAGAAGTCATTGCACTGTTAGTTGACATTATTCAGAATATGACAAAACATGCGTTTTTTCAATATTCATATATAAAAAGTTGTAATATAAGAGTTAGCTGTTGGTAACATACGTTTAGAAACAGGTAGTTTAAGGCTGAGAGTTCTAGCAGCATAAGATTGTTATAAAGTTTTCATCATCTTTCGGGAAAAATGCGAATATACAAACGAAAATCTCTTAAATAGGTAAAGGTAGAGTTACCAGTAGGTACTATTAATAAAATTAAAAGAAAGACTGCCCCGCTCGCCACAGACACGTTATGTAATTGCTGTTTGGCTGCTTATAGTGTATAAGTACCTTGACATTCACCATGCTTATGGTTGCCCTTGGCATTACAGATTGTTTACCTAAACATTTTTGAGGACATGAGTTGCGAATCTGGTGAATCGAGAATCTAGTAAACTGCTCGTATAGGATTATAGTTTTGAGAACTTTTTAATTTGTTCATATCCATTCTGAAGAAGATTGCGCATGGAAACCATGATGATGCAGTTTTTCTTCAGGAGGTAAACAGTTCAAACAGTTTATCTTTCACGCTAGAGCTGTACGGACGGATTTGGTTTAGCTTTTAATATTGGTAGATGGTCTGAAAAATACTGTTAGAAAGTCATTATTTTTGAAGGACTATAATATTATGATGAATTGTGAATTTCAAGTAAAGTAGATCTTTTTTTTCATTGAATTTCTGTACAGGATCTAATTTTCTAAACAATCCTATATAGTATTCATTGTATACATTTAAAATAAGAGGGTGGAAATTAGCGTACTTTTTGGAACTTAATACAAATGACGTCTAATATTTTTTCAACATGTTCGAACTGATTATGATAATGAAAATAAATAGTCGATCTAATTGCCGTTGGCCTCAACTATGGATCGTGGTAGCCTAAAGATGAAAACACCTTAGTTTTGCGTGTTAAGGACAACGCGGATGACACGCTGTAGCCAAAAATTGATACTCGTAGGAACGATTTCCTCAATTAGATTTCGTTGATATTTGTGGAACTGCTTATATTCTAGAAAATCAGTCAGTCTAAAACTCTCATATTATGTGGTAACTTTAAAAAAAATATTGTACGCATGCGCTATTCAAAGGCCTTTTAAAGATTTTCTTTAATAATCCATTTATCGTGCTCAACCTTTTTTCAAGTCTTTATTTTAATTTGCTCGTGTATGTTTCTTTATTTAAATATTTGTACTACATTATTATTTGAAATTATTTGAGATTAGCAATGTAAACTCAGGGTACTTACTATTAATATTATTGAGGCACCGTGGATTTAGCCTGATGATGGAGACGGAAAATGATCGTAGGAAAGCCGCAACCACACAATATTACCCATCATTTTAAACTACTTATTACGTATTTGCTGAAAGTATGTCAAACGTAAATATGTTTTACTGCTGAAATCGTATAACATTGTAATTAATGGCCAGAAAAGATATAAAGTTGCTATTTTGACTCTTTGTACTGCGCTTAATACCTCTGTAAGACGTTTTCTCTCTGTGAAATTGCTATCTGTGATATCCATTCTCTTATCAGATAGCTCATCTGACATTGAACGGTACGTTCACTTTTTGTTTAAGCAATTAGCATTTAATGATTATAATTGCTATTTTATTGCGGTGCTATAAAGTTTACGACTAAATTCACAGTGAACAGCAAAAATAAAAAAGATTTATTTAAATAAATAAGACATTTTGGTCGGAGGGCGTGAGATCAAAGGGGTAATTTTGTAAGTTATTCCTAAGATTTAATTATTTATCTCAGTACTATTACTGAGCTCATACTGAGATCATTTTTAAACGATAATACAAGCTTTTCTGTCTGTCAGCCTGTGTTTTCAAGCAATTGACAAGACTGGCAAGTTAATATGGTGTAGAAGAAAACAAAAGATATCAACGGTGTCCTCCAGAGTCTAGCTTAAAATCAGATACGAATAGGTATTACTAATAACAAAATGTTTAGTCAAAATTGAGCAGTTAATTTAACTTTAGTAAAGTTAAATTAACTGGTCAATTTTGACTAAACATTGGTGTTCTTAAAATCTTAAACACTTGCGCAAACTATTGCTTGGAGGCAGAATATCTATAGTGGTGCCTACCTAGACCGATTCTTGCAGAAGAGCTGAATTGCAGCCGTCTTATTTACCCGGGCTAGTATTAGGCTGGATGTTTTATCCTTAGTATACAAATGGTTGACAACAGATTCAATTATTTTGTGAATGTTTTTCAAAATAACAGAATTAATCTTCGATAGGGATTATGTTACTTTTTAAACGACTTAAAAAAAGGGGAGGTAATATGTTCGTGTGCATGTTAGCTGATTTCTCCCCCATTTTTAGACCGATACTCAAAATTATTTTATTGTTTGGCAGAGTATACTTCCGAGGTAGTCCCATTTAAATTTCGTCAAATTCGGTCCAGCAGATTATCTATCATGGTACCGATTTCAACAAGTTATTTCACACTTTTTGGTGTTGAAGTCTTGATGATCGAAGGTTGAAGTCGGTTCCATTTTTTGGTAAAAAAAATTTTACTAGCTAAATTCCCATAGAGAGGACATTCAGACCAAACGAGTTGTAAGTAGTGATAATTACATATATTATTTTCATGCCATAAACTTTATTGTCGTAATAAAACGAGAAAACCAGCAAATAGACAGGTAGTAAATATTTTCGTAATAAAGAATGCGCATGCAAAACTATGGGGTCACGTCACAGAAAGCAATAGGTGTGTGTCACCAGTGCATTGTGGTCACACGTGTTTTGTTTTAAAACTCACTCCAACGTGATGTAAACCTCTTCATATATTATGTGCGCCTAGTACAAATAAAATATATTCTCTATTTATTAACGAATAAATGGCACAATCTTTCTTTACTGTTCAAGAAATCTTTCAGCATATTGACATTATCATTCATGTCGTGACTGCAATAGCGTAGCGGTCGTTAGTAGCATTTCCACTGAGCTCTTCCGTGTTTCGGATGGCATATGAAGGCTTTAGTTCCGGTTGCAGTTTTAGGATGCCAGTCACCAGGTTATGTTAGAAGCAGTCGGCTGTTCTTAGAACTTCGACACTAGGGCTGGCTACAAACCGCACAGGGCCTGCGTTATGCATTGATATAACCCATAAGGTGATGGCCTACCACCACGTTCCTCTCAGAGACATCAAAGACATAAATGCAAGATTAAATATTGTTTGCTCCTTTATGTAATCTATAAAATATTGCGATTTTATGTAATCATATAGAAATATTGTTTATGTACAGGCCTACCACGAGTTAGTGAGCAGAATAGGTAAAGGAAAAACACGTCAAATGTCAAATCACCTCTGAAATTTTCTCTTCGATAGGAAAATTTTACTATAATTAGTAATTAATTTTGACGTAAAAGAGAACCAAACATCCAGTAAATATTTTTGTGATAAAGAATGCGCATGCAAAACTATGGAGTCACAGAAAGCAATAGGTGTGTTGTCACCAGTGCATTCTGGTCTCACGTGTTTTGTTTTAAAATTCACTCCAACGTTGTGTACACCTCTTCATATATTATGTGCGCCTAGTACTTATAATTACTACGTATTCACTGTTCAATGATGAATACATTTAAGCCCCTCTGGAGCTCATACTTTCGCATTTGTGTGAATACTACAATACTAGTAGCTATGTCCCACGGTTTCACCCACGTGGACTGGATGATGGTGATGATGATGAAAGGTAGGTATCCTATTTTCTTCTCCGGAACATAATGTCGTTTAGTGATAAGGTAACAAACA
This sequence comes from Selenia dentaria, assembly GCA_917880725.1. Classification (NCBI taxonomy): domain Eukaryota; kingdom Metazoa; phylum Arthropoda; class Insecta; order Lepidoptera; family Geometridae; genus Selenia; species Selenia dentaria. The sequence continues at coordinate 17,049,436 of OU862885.1, forward strand.
AGCAAACAGAGTTATACTTTTGCAATAATGATTATTAATTATGAAATTATTTATAGTTACTTTCATATTAATTATTTACTAATTATATGTAATTTATTACTTTTACGACATCTATCCATAGGCAAGTAATCCATATGAGATGTCATAACTAAATCCGTACAGTTCTCGCCTCAAGAACTTCCCGTATCCCACATGGATATCATACAAACTGACTATGGGATTTAATTTATATATGCTCCATATTACATTAACCCCACAACTATCGTAGATAGAAAACTAACAAAACTAGATAGAAAGCGATGTTATGCAAAACCACTAATAATAAATGTACCTGTAGTTACTGTTAGTTAATCTGTGTTAGGACTATTATAGTGAAATGTCAGTGTAACATGAACAGTCTAATGAGTCTTACAAACATTCGCACATGTATCCACTTGCACTTTCTATTGTAACGCACATGTAATGTGTAGTACTATTACCGTGTATCGGTGTTATTTTTTAACAGTAGCTAAGGTTGGTAACTTCTGTGCAGAGACGCCGGATTAGGTACTTACGAGTATTTGCATGATGCCTGACTGAGAAGATGTGCACGACCCGATTGGGCAGGTATGCAATACCCGATTGGGTAGGAACGCAATCGTTGATTCGGTAGTTTCGCATCGCGCGATTGGGTAGGAATGGATATCAGCAGAATGTCTGATCGGGTAGGTATGCAACACCCGATTGGTAGGAATGGGTATCAGTGGAATGTCTGATTGGGTAGATATGCAACAACCGATTGGGTAGATACACAACGGTTGATTAGGCAGTTTAGCAACGCCCGATTGAGTAGGAATGGGTATTATATATATTATGGGTATTGACTGAGCACTTGCGTAAAGCTGGATTGAGTAGTTTCGTAACGCCTGTTTGTGTGCAACACCTAATAGGGTATTCGCGCAATGTCCCATTCGTTAGGAGCAAATTACCTGATTGAGTAGTTCACCATCGCCCTATTGGGATATTTTGCCCAATTTGACAGTTGCATAAAGCCTGATTGTTTAGGTAGGTGTGCGATGCTCGATTGGGTAGGCGCAGACATTTCTATAGATGTGACCATTTATAATATCGAGTACTATCAAGACCATCCTTATAATATGCAAATTGTTACTGAAAACGTTAAAAAAAAAAACACAACGTTTATTATACAAATTTTATTAACCTAGCCCATTATTTTTGGGCTGTAAGCAAATATTTAAAGAACATTTATTATCCCAAGTACCACTAAAAAGATGATACTAGATTTGTTTTTCAAAGAAGTCTTCCCGTTTTTTTGTGTTTTTATGTGCATACCTTGAGTACTGCAAAACACTGTAACAGTATCGTGAATGAACAGATGTGAACAACCTCCGTTCAATGGATCTAGGCGTCATGCAAATAATAATGTTTGCAGTCTACCCATGTACGTAAACATTACATAATCTAGCTTTTCGGAATGTCAAGTTAAAATCACAGCCAAAGAGATCTAGGTATGTTTATCGTTTCCATACTACGTGTATACTATTGTACTGCTACGAGTAAAAGTAAATTATATATTTTTCTTTATTCCACATTATTAAATTAAATTAAATATTAAATTTAATTTATTTAATAAATTAATTAGCTACCTATAATAGCTAAATCCTAAGAAATTCTAATTGTGTTAATTAAGTTTTTTGCTACGACACGTCGTGTTTTCGCCAACCTTGCCAATTTATATTTCGAAAGTATTCGCAACCTTGTTCGCAAATTTTAATTTTACTCTTTAAAACCTGTTAGTCATGACCCGAAACACATGTGGATAACGGATACTGGAGAATGGATCTCAAAAATTAACAGACTGTTGCCTGCTACTTTCGAATTTGGAGCTTATTATATAAAATAAAACTGTTATGGAATATATTAAAACTCTTTCGATTTTTACAATGTACTCGTAGTATGGTATGTATATGTAATAATATATATAGTAAGATGTTGGCTCTTATGGGGGCCCGTTTAGTGGGACGCAAGTCACCACCTTCCGAACTATTTTAAGATGAGACTGAAATTGGCTGGTGCCGTAGTCTCGTCTTTAGCCCACTATCTCCTTTATCACTAATAAGTACATATCAATAGCCTTGCTATTTTACCCATTTTTGTAATAGATATACCATATCCATATACCATTATCCAAAATGTTAGCTACGTAGTATTTTTTACACCAAACGGGCCTCTAAGTGTTGGCAACAGCCCCACTTATGCCTTTGTAAAGGAACGGATGTAATCCGTGAAATAAATGGAATTTAAATGGTATATAATAATGTTAATAAATAATATAAATAATAATTATATATAAAATGGTATGTAGGCAGTTTTATTTAATACCAGTGTATTGCACTTTCAAGTCTTTTTATATTTAGTGTAAAATCGGCTAGTATAAATATTAGGAAGGTAGGGGAGAGTTGGGCAGTCGGGAGACATGGGCATATTGGGCACCCCCTCTTAACTCCGATCCTATTACAGTCTATATTTATTTTCTATGTTGGTAATTTGAATTACTTACTAATTACATCATCGCATCAGAAATGAAGTGATCCGTCAGAGAACCAAGGTCATCGACATAGCCCACCGGATCAGCAAGCTGAAGTGGCAGTGGGCTGGCCATATTAGCCGTAGAACCGACAACCGTTGGGGTAAACGAGTTCTAGAGTGGAGACCGCGTCTCGGCAAACGTAGTGTAGGACGTCCTGAGGCACGGTGGAGTGACGATCTGCGCAAGACGGCTGGCAAAAACTGGATGCAAGAAGCCCAAGATAGACCTAAGTGGCGTGCAATTGGAGAGGCCTATGTCCAGCAGTGGACTGCTACAGGCTGATGATGATGATGATGACTACCTACACTGTTCAGCCATAGATTATCTTTAATTTTATTAATTTCTTCAAAAATAGAATTTTTTTTAAGGTCAGTGTAACTATTTTGACGTGGTTTCGCAGTCCATTAACGAAGATGAAGCGCTCATAGCGGAGCCGAACTTGGCGATGTTAATCGATCAACAAGTTAAGCAACACTTGCTGCGGTCAGGACCTGGATGGGTGACCGCTAGTGGCATTATTCAACTGAGCGCTTCCGTGCTTCGTAGGGCACGTTAAGCCGTCGGTACCGGTTGTTTGCCTTAGGAGAACAGTCGTTAGACTATGTCGAAGGCCTTCGGGCGGCCTGAAAACTTCGACTTAGGTTGGCCACTAACCTATCCACCAATCTGCACTGGGCCCGTATGGTAGATTATGGCCCAACTCCTCTCTCTGAGAGGAAGGCTCGAGTCCCCGCATTGGGAACAAAATGGGCTGATTTCGTTTTATGTTATGTAACAAAGATCTAGTGGAAGATATGTATTTTTGTTACTTTCTTGTTATTGTATATTTATTAACCTATAAATTATCCTGTCAATCACGTTAAAACATCTTAACAAAAAACTTCACAAAAAAATTAAGTTGAGAAAGTATGTAGAGGGAGCAATGGGCAATGTAGAGGGAGGTTTCGGCATGCTCAATGCTTCCCCCTTAATATAGTGTTGACGTTGAAATACTGAGTGGTGAAATATTTAATTTTTTTAATTGCAGTAAGATGCTGTTAGATTCCGTAAGACATAATGCTGAAAACTAACGTGATTTGTACGCATTTATAATATGAAAAACGGGATTCACTCACGTAAACAAGTCAGAGTCGCCTAGGCGACGAGGCGAGACGCAACCGCGAGCGTTCTGCACTCTCCTTGAAAAAGACCACCGGATGTGGTTGAAACTATAGTCGGAAAGAGCTGTATTTTTTACGTGAGTGAATCCCGTTTTTCACATTAAAAAAAAAGAGATAATGCTGATAAAAAATGACAAAGGGCAGCAAAATAAAAATAAATAATGATAAAAAGTGAGTAAGAGTGATAGGTATATTAAATACTTTCTGCCGTGCGATTCTCTAATGATTCGTCGACGAGTTCACCGATGTCAAATACTTTATGAGATATCGCCCTTGAACGTAAGGTTGTTTTTCCAACTTTTCTTGGCATCCCGTCATTTGTTTCACGGATGTTGTCAAAGATGCAACGATGTTTGCTCTTACAGAATCGCACGGCTCTATCCTGAAATAGATGATGTAACCACCATCCCAGTATATGATATCAAAACTAAATTGCCTGAATGAAAAACATACTATAGTACCAAAGGTGGTAGCTCAAGTTTATAATCGATTAACCGTGTCCGTTATGGATCATACCAAATCTAAGAAAATTATAACATTAAAACATTACAGTTGTCACAATAAATACTTTTTAACGTTTAAATACGCAATAGTAATGCCGGTACAAACTAAGCCACATTATTCGTACCTTAGTATTTAATCCTTATAATAAACAAGTACAATTTGAAAAATTTAATACTGACTTCCATTCTATTCAGTTATTAGTGTCTAACACAAAAACTACTAAACGGAATTTGATAAAATGTAAATAGGGTCACACGGAAAGCACTAGCTTTTAAAAAAAAATAGAATTTTGAGAATCGGTTCACCCAGTCGAAAGTTATGAGGTAACAAACATTAAAAAACAGTCGAATTGAATACCTCCTCCTTTTTGGAAGTCGGTAGAAAACGCCAAATATGTTAAAATATTTAGTTAGAGAGTGCTTAGATACTGTTTTTAACCGAACACGTTGCAGTTCCTCGAAAAGTAGGTTGATGTCTGCGAAATGTATTTTATTATTAGTCAAATCGCAAGTCAACGGGTTAAGACTTTTAATTTTTGCTTTAAAGTATGGGAATTGTGTGTTTTTTACATCATGCCCAAACCTCCCACAGGGGGTGCCTGAACCTCCTTACCATGGAGAACTTTGAGCACATTTCCCATATTTTTATCCTTGTGTAAATTTGATTATAATTTGTAGACTGTTCTTCGTAAAATATCTAGCCAGAGGTATGGTGCAAATCTGTATTGCAATATGATTATATTGAAAAAGAGTTTTTATGACCTCTTATGTTAAAAGTATATGTTTATTTAGTATCTATTTAATTTTATTGCAAATAAACTGTTAAGGGGATGGCTGGCCTTTGTGTCCAATTGAATGGTTAAGGGGGTTGTTAGACTATTTATTCCCTTCTGACACCACAAGACGATGCGCAGGGGATTTTTGGACTAAAAGTCCAGAAATCCCCCTCGCAGGGGATGGAATAAGCCTCTTGTTACGTCTTCGTTAGGAAACTTGAAACAATAATATTTATTCCTAAGATCAAACAATACTACAACAAACAAATTAAAGATTTAAAATAGAAGATTAATCCTTCCTATACCGTGATAATTAAAACAAAAGATTTATGTATACATACGTCTCTGGGACGGAAAGGGTTAAAGAATATTAGTACATTGAACATATTCTACGAATTGGGTACACAAAATTACCATCGCATATTTTAGTATCAATTACTGTGCTTGTAACACACTACAAGCAATTAAAACGCCGTTGTTTCCGTCAAGTGTACGCAAAATATGTGGCGCTGCAATAAAGTTTGAAGTTTGCTTGAGTTTCATTGTTATTTTACTTTATTAGTGGACTCCTACGATTGTAAATATGCAAATAATTGCAAATATTTATAGTTGCATCAAGTGATTTTCTACTGACTTCCAAAAAGAAGGAGGTACTCAATTCGACTGTATGTTTTTTTTTCAGGTCAAATAATCTTTATTACTCATTAAGACTCAAATTAATAATTGTCACTTACATGAGAACTTATAAAAAATATATATTAACAATATTTATATTTATCGTCGTTTGTACCGTTCGTTAATTACAAAATAAAGACTCATTGTAGGTACATTATTTCAGAAGCGAATGATCACTGATCATGTGTTCAGCTAGCTTAGATTTAAAGACACCAAATGAGTCTACATTTTTACATTGGCCGGTAGCTTACTATAAAATTGTGCTCCCTCATACGCAATTGTTTTTTCCTATAAGTATTGGTCCGCACTTTTGGTAATGCTAAGTAGTTGGGTCTTCTAGTTTTGCATTTGCGAGCATGTTTTACCCTTGCAAATGCTGTGTCTGTATGGATGGTTTTGCTTAATATTTTACGAATTAGTATGCAGGTTGTGCAGGTATTTATGTAATTACTTATAACTTTCGATAGGGTGAACCGATTGTCAAAATTCTTTTTTGTTTGAAAGCTCGTGCATACCTTGTGGTCCCATTTAAATTTCGTCAAATTCGGTCCAGTAGTTTTTGAGTTACACTCCAATAACTAAATATAATGGAAGTCGGTATTAAATTTTACAAATTGTACTTGTTTTATTTAAGTAAGTTAAATTATTAGGTATAATAATTAGTTATTATTAATATTTTAGTCAAGTCACAGTCACTAATATGTATGTTATTACGTCACAGTGTGTGGGTACCTGTGTATGTCACGTTCTAGTAAAGCGGTGAATGAGGAGAAAGAACACAAAAACAACGTAACATGATTTTGTAAACTTTGCCTACACTCAATCACATTCACAAACTGTTAAGAGGATTGCATAGCTAGTACTTTCCATGCTAAAAGAGAAAACTCTTTTCTACCTCTTAACATTGTCCGATTTCAGTGAATTTTTTTTCATGGAATCATGATGTTGTTTACTATGCCCGTACGTTTTGATTTTTTCAGTTTTTTTAAGTTCTAAAAAAGGAAATTTATAGTACTTTGAAATACTGAAAAAATCAAAACGTACGGGCATAGGAAACAAGGAATCTACGATTAGTATACGTTGGAACTAGAGGCAACACAAATTAAGGAAAATAAACAAATCAATGCCATTGATTGGTCTTTTCCCACCAATTCTGCAAATTATGGACCGTAAAATGTATGCTCTTACTGCACGATTATAAAATCATCGGTAACGAGTAGATATAATAGATAACAAGTACAATTTGAAAAATTTAATACCAACTTCCATTATTTTCAGTTATTGGAGTGTAACTCAAAAACTACTGAACCGAATTTGGTTGAAATTTAAATGGGACCAAAGCAGGGAAGCACCAGGTTTCATACAAAAAGTTTTTAGAATCGGTTCACCTATCGAAAGTTATGAGGTAACAAACATTGAAAAAAAACAGCCGATTGAGTTCCTCCTCCTTTTTGGAAGTCGGTATATTTCTATAAAAATTCTAAACGCAAAAGTTTGTTTGTCAGAATGTGTTGTGCAGTAGGTACCTAATGTTCGCAATACTGTGTTCTGGTTTAAGAGATATGGTTTCCGGCGAAATTACAGGCACATGAGGCTTAACAACTTAATGTCTCAGGGTTACGGGCGCAGTGCAATTCGTCCCTTATGATGCATCTGTACTAGGTTAGTCTTTTGTGGTAGTGCAACGCTGTAACCCTTTGGGTTACATGCGAATGAGCCGTCACGACCGGGGAAGTACCACACTCCCACATACACCGACGTGAAGTATAGCTTGCTATTGTTGCAGTCGGTCTGTGGGATTTTCTGGAAGCCCAATTCATCCCTCCTTCCTTTCCCCCTTCTCCATCCCCCCATCCTCTCTCCACCAGCCACAAAAAGCAAATGTATATTATAATTCAATATATTTGGAGAGCCTCTCGATTCGCACGAATTCTTAAGCACTTAAAGCTTACATAATTTGCAAATCAAATATTAACATATTTGTTTTAAAACACTTGTATGCTTAAAACTCCTTGGATCCGGTCCAAACAATGACATTCCATGTAATGACAAATATTTGATCTTGTTATTTGATTTACATATACTGTGACATGGCAACATTTTATTACGAGTATTAGTTGCTATGCATAGTCATTACGTTTATAACTAGTAGTTCTGCGAACAGTAGACCTCGCAAGCACATAGTCTTATCAGCGGCAAACGAACAGAAGACCAGATTCAGGTAACCAAGAATAAATGAATAAATTTAACATTAAATGGTAGATCGTCCTTCATTCTACTAACAACTTACAACAAGTTTCGTGTCACGCGTCTTGTCTCACTTTGAATGTTGGAGCTAGTGACAAGTTACGTGTCAGATCACTTGCCAGATCACGTGTCACGTTGCTTAGGTGGGCACAGCGCCTAAGATCGCCAAGTCAAGCTCCGCTACGAGCGCTTCACTAGGTATACGGCCTTATTTATAGACGCTTCTTAAATTTAAACAACGTCACTTAGTACGGCGCAGAACATTTTCCTTTACGCAGTACTAAATAACGTCATTTAAAGTTAAACAGCGTTTATAAGTAAGGCCCTTAATCTTTATCATTGCCAAATTTGATTACGATCCGTTCAGCCGTTTAGGCGTGATAAGGTAACAAACAGACATAGAACCAAAGTTTCTTCCTAAATTAAATGTGGCTTAAGTTACTTCTTATAACATCAGCTATCTGTCAGTGAAAGTCCCGTCAAAATCGGTCCAGCCGTTTAGGAGATTAGCCGGAACAAACAGAAAGACAAAAAAATTCAATTTTTTTTGGGTTATGTATGAAGTATGTACTGTATATGCTTTCATATGCATTTAGGGAAAAGCTGTTAATTTGGAATAACAAACACATATTTCATTTTTATTTCAATCAATTAATTAATCAATCAATCAAAATATTTATTTGATAAACATGTGTTTATATACTCTTAGTATGTAAGGTCTTATAAAGATTGGTAGCTCACACATGTTTTGCCTGGCAAGCATACAAATATATAACATTTATTACAAATAATGTCATAATTACAGTTATAGCATTAAGTTACTTAATATTAATTATTTTTATAATATTAACAATCATGTTTATGTTAATATAAAATGGATGCATTAAACTCAAATAAAAGAGAAACGTTAAAATGTATCAGTCAAAAATTCACTTAAGTGATAATAACACCTCTCAACCAACAGTTGCTGCATCTTTTTTTTTTAATAAATTACAATTTAAACTTTTGATTGAGTTAGGTATTTCTGTTATATACAGCTGGTGCCATACAGAAGACGCTATTATGCATAAGTGCAGTGTTAGAAGAATGCAAGCGAAGTTTTGTAGTGTCGCGTCTGTTACGACTAACTACGTCAGCTAGACGTTGAAATAGTTCTGGATTCTCTTTAACAAACGTTACAGTATCGAGAATGTAGAGCGAAGGCAATGTCAAAAGCTTATATTTTTTTAAAAAGGATTTGCAGCTATCCGTTTTCTTTAAATTAAACATAGCTCTTATACATCTTTTTTGCGTGTTAAAGGCTATATCTTTATCTGTCGTGTTGCCCCAAAAAATGACACCGTAACGTAAGACTGATGCAACTAATCCATAATAGGCTATTATTTAACTGTAGGTATAGATAAGTATGGATAAATTCTTGTCTTAATTAATTAATAAGTTCATTTAAACGTCATTAGTTAGGTAATCCTCACAAATGCGAATAACATTTATCCGAAAGGAAAGAATTTGCAATTAATTCAATTACTTGACCAAACCATCAACACGGAATCCAGGTCACTAAAAAAACTTGCTATACAGGTTAGAAGAGCTTAGTAGGTAGTAGTTATTAGGAAACAAAATGTATGGTTCAATAGCGTAGTAGGTCTTTTACCTTCAAAGTAGTACCTAATTAGAGTAAGAAAGCAAATACACTGCGTTTTCCAACCACTTAAGAAAAAACTATTTGTCTGTGGGGGCGCTACAATAGCCCATCTAAAAAAAAGAAAAAATAGGAAGTAATTGGAATCGAAATTACGAGTATTTGTAATTTAATGAGAATATGTAGAGAATTTAATTCTCAACAAATAAGATTTTATCGGACCTATACAGCCCAAAACCCCCTCCCCCCACCCTTAGTTCCATCCCCACCCATCAGTACTTTTTGTATGTTGTTGACACCTTTCCCTACAACTATACCAAAATTCGCTTTTACACGAATTATATCCTTTCATTTCATTTTATTTATTCATTTTAAAATAATTATAATTTTCGTCTATGCCGCTGTGAAGCACTATATTTGTATAGAATATTTAATATGCTTGTGTGACATCACTCCCACAAGAAGATCCACCGATACGCAGGAAAGCAGATCTTAGTGTTGTTGCACTTGTGAGGGCGACTGCACACACATATCAAGTCTTCATTTTGTCATGGCTTCAATGTTGCACATACCTGTTCACTAAGGTCTCTACCACAAAGCCCTAGAAAGTTGTGTAAACTACCTATAACCTTAAAAGTACCCTGGTAACCACAGCATCCAATCATTACCTGGTTTCCAACATACCTATCTCACAGTTTCACCATAGAACACGTTCTTAAAGAACTGGTAATGTTGCTTTTTTGCCACTGGTAATATATAGACAACCGCATAAATTAAAGAGGTTTTCTAATCGTCGCGACGTTGGGAAGTTGTTAGCCTAGATTTGAGGAAAACATTGTGTTTTTTATAAGCTGTAGAGAAATTACGATGTCTAAGAAAATGAGCAGGCAAAGGCGAAAGCCATGCGTTCCATTATTAAGAATAACTACTTTTATCTATGCATAGTTTTAGGGTTTCCGTATACGTCTAGTCACTGCTAGGATAAAGATTTTTGTATAGTAGTCACTTTTTTTGGATTTCAGGCTATCGGCATATAATACAGCCACTTCCTTTAGAAATTATTTTGGATACCTGACTGAAATATGGCATAAAAGTTTGAATCTGACACCACTAGGTTTTTTCCTATGGTAGGCTACGAACATAGAATAAGAACCTCTAAGGCTACGAAGAATTATTTCTTCGTAGATGGTAAGTCACAATTACTTTTTTCGTTTCGGCCTGACTATCTGCATAATAGATACCTGACTGAAATATGGCATAAACGGTTGAATCTGACACCACTAGGATTTTTTTCCTATGGTAGGCTACGAACATAGAATGAGAAACTTTAAGGCTACGAAGAATTATTTCTTCGTAGATGGTAAGTTACAATTACTTTTTGGTTTCGGCCTGACTGTCTGCATAATAGATACCTGACTGAAATATGGCATAAACGTTTGAATCTGACACCACTAGGATTTTTTTTCTATGGTAGGCTACGAACATAGAATGAGAAACTTTAAGGCTACGAATAATTATTTCTTCGTAGATGGTAAGTCACAATTACTTTTTGGTTTCGGCCTGACTGTCTGCATAATAGATACCTGACTGAAATATGGCATAAACGTTTGAATCTGACACCACTAGGATTTTTTTCCTATGGTAGGCTACGAACATAGAATGAGAAACTTTAAGGCTACGAATAATTATTTCTTTGTAGATGGTAAGTCACAATTACTTTTTTCGTTTCGGCCTGACTGTCTGCATAATAGATACCTGATTGAAATATGGCATAAACGTTTGAATCTGACACCACTAGGATTTTTTTCCTATGGTAGGCTACGAACATAGAATGAGAAACTTTAAGGCTACGAAGAATTATTTCTTCGTAGATGGTAAGTCACAATTACTTTTTTCGTTTCGGCCTGACTATCTGCATAATAGATACCTGACTGAAATATGGCATAAACGGTTGAATCTGACACCACTAGGATTTTTTTCCTATGGTAGGCTACGAACATAGAATGAGAAACTTTAAGGCTACGAAGAATTATTTCTTCGTAGATGGTAAGTTACAATTACTTTTTGGTTTCGGCCTGACTGTCTGCATAATAGATACCTGACTGAAATATGGCATAAACGTTTGAATCTGACACCACTAGGATTTTTTTCCTATGGTAGGCTACGAACATAGAATAAGAACCTCTAAGGCTACGAAGAATTATTTCTTCGTAGATGGTAAGTCACAATTACTTTTTTCGTTTCGGCCTGACTATCTGCATAATAGATACCTGACTGAAATATGGCATAAACGGTTGAATCTGACACCACTAGGATTTTTTTCCTATGGTAGGCTACGAACATAGAATGAGAAACTTTAAGGCTACGAAGAATTATTTCTTCGTAGATGGTAAGTCACAATTACTTTTTTCGTTTCGGCCTGACTGTCTGCATAATAGATACCTGACTGAAATATGGCATAAATGGTTGAATCTGACACCACTAGGATTTTTTCCTATGGTAGGCTACGAACATAGAATTAGAAACTTTAAGGCTACGAAGAATTATTTCTTCGTAGATGGTAAGTCACAATTACTTTTTGGTTTCGGCCTGACTGTCTGCATAATATGAGTATTACAGCCAGATCCTTTAGAAATAAGTTGAGATAATTGAACAGAATATTCTTTATTAGCTTGTATATTAGGTGATATATATATACAAAATAGACTTTACACATTTCACCAATCTTTCATGCAAAATCTTAATCATAATCAAAACCTTCCTACAGTTTAGGGTTAAAAATCTTGGAAGGAGTAAAAACTATGCTACAACAACCGGGGTTGTAAATCTTTTTAAAATTTTGCAAATGGTAATTTTATTATAATTAACCTTTAGAAACAGGGGTCATTTATTAACCCGTCGCGTGTCGCGCGTACACCATGTGTACGTACAAAAAATTGTTAAGCCGTGTCGCGCGTAACTAATTTTATCAGATCAAATGCACTCCACCGGTATAAACTTGCCTTTTAGTTGGTCATGTCGTCAAACTATTCAAGTGTTGAAGTCAAATACTTTATGAGATATCGCCCTTGTACATAAAGTTGTTTTTCCAACGTTTCTTGTCATCTCGTCATTTGTTACACGGATGTTGTCAAAGATGCAACGATGTTTGCTCTTAGAGATTCGAACGGCAGTAACAATGCGTAGCATTAATGTTGGATTGGAATCGACTCGTTCTAGAATGTCATCATATAATATCGTAATTGACATCATCGAGATGGGCGTAACACTTTTCAGTTGTTAGATTGTAACTCAAAAACCGATTGACCGAATTTGGTTGAAATTTAAATGGGACCACAGCAGGGAAGCACCAGGTTTCATACAAAAAGTTTTTAGAATCGGTTCACCTATCGAAAGTTATGAGGTAACAAACATTAAAAAAACAGCCGAATTGAGTACCTCCTCCTTTTTGGAAATTGGTATATTTCTATAAAAATTCTAAACGCAAAAGTTTGTTTGTCAGAATGTGTTGTGCAGTAGGTACCTAATGTTCGCAATACTGTGTTCTGGTTTAAGAGATATGGTTTCCGGCGAAATCACAGGCACATGAGGCTTAACAACTTAATGTCTCAGGGTTACGGGCGCAGTGCAATTCGTCCCTTATGATGCATCTGTACTAGGTTAGTCTTTTGTGGTAGTGCAACGCTGTAACCCTTTGGGTTACATGCGAATAAGCCGTAACGACCGGGGAAGTACCACACTCCCACATACACCGACGAGAAGTATAGCTTGCTATTGTTGCAGTCGGTCTGTGGGATTTTCTGGAAGCCCAATTCCTCCCTCCTTCCTTTCCCCCTTCTCCATACCCCCATCCTCTCTCCACTAGCCACAAAAAGCAAATGTATATTATAATTCAATATATTTGGAGAGCCTCTCGATTCGCACGAATTCTTAAGCACTTAAAGCTTACATAATTTGCAAACCAAATATTAACATATTTGTTTTAAAACACTTGTATGCTTAAAACTCCTTGGATCCGGTCCAAACAATGACATTCCATGTAATGACAAATATTTGATCTTGTTATTTGATTTACATATACTGTGACATGGCAACATTTTATTACGAGTATTAGTTGCTATGCATAGTCATTACGTTTATTACTAGTAGTTCTGCGAACAGTAGACCTCGCAAGCACATAGTCTTATCAGCGGCAAACGAACAGTAGATCAGATTCAGGTAACCAAGAATAAATGAATAAATTTTACATTAAATGGTAGATCTTCCTTCATTCTACTAACAACTTACAACAAGTTTCGTGTCACGCGTCTTGTCTCACTTTGAATGTTGGAGCTAGTGACAAGTTACGTGTCAGATCACTTGCCAGATCACGTGTCACGTTGCTTAGGTGGGCACAGCGCCTAAGATCGCCAAGTCAAGCTCCGCTACGAGCGCTTCACTAGGTATACGGCCTTACTTATAAACGCTGCTTAAATTTAAACAACGTCACTTAGTACGGCGCAGAACATTTTCCTTTGCGCACTACTAAATAAAGTCATTTAAAGTTAAACAGCGTTTATTAGTAAGTCCCTTAATCTTTATCATTGCCAAATTTGGTTACGATCCGTTCAGCCGTTTAGGCGTGATAAGGTAACAAACAGACATAGAACCAAAGTTTTTTCCTAAAATAAATGTAGCTTAAGTTACTCCTTATAACATCAGCTATCTGTCAGTGAAAGTCCCGTCAAAATCGGTCCAGCCGTTTAGGAGATTAGCCGGAACAAACAGAAAGACAAAAAAAAACATTTTTTTTTGGGTTATGTATGAAGTATGTACTGTATATGCTTTCATATGCATTTAAGGAAAAGCTGTTAATTTGGAATAACAAACACATATTTCATTTTCATTTCAATCAATCAATCAAAATATTTATTTGATAAACATGTGTTTACATACTCTTAGTATGTAAGGTCTTATAAAGATAGGTAGCTCATACATGTTTTGCCTGGCAGGGCATACAAATATATAAAATTTATTACAAATAATGTCATTATTACAGTTATAGCATAAAGTTACTTAATATTAATTATTTTTATAATATTAACAATCATGTTTATGTTAATATAAAATGGATGCATTAAACTCAAATAAAAGAGAAACGTTAAAATGTATCAGTCAAAAATTCACTTAAGACGCGCTCGTACCTTGATTAAAGAAAAAGCAGAATGTTTAAACACCTAGTGTAACGAAACAGATCGATAGTATATTATGAAAAAAATACAAAGGTCAGAAAAGGAATAGGAAAAGAGTAATAACCGAATAGAATTCATAAATATAACTCTCTTTCAGCAGAAAAAAATCCTGAATAGGTCCACAAAAATAAACTTTCACGTCCAAACTCTCAGAATTTTCAGCGATAACACTATATTTTTTTTAGGTAATACTTAGCCAACGTATAGTAATAAAGTTATAACCAGCAGTTTTTTCAATTGTGTTAGTATGTATCGAAAAATATAAAGAAAACGTACAAAATTAACGCATATTCGCATTACATCGTCCAATCTAACAAGCCATTTTCAACCTTACGTAAAGTATCGTAAATTATTTTAAAACTTGGGTTGGACCGCGTCTTAAGTGATAATAACACCTCTCAACCAACAGTTGCTGCATCTTTTTTTGAATAAATTACAATTTAAACATTTGATTGAGTTAGGTATTTTGTTATATAGGTACAGCTGGTGCCATACAGAAGACGCTATTATGCATAAGTGCTGTGTTAGAAGAATGCAAGCGAAGTCTTGTATTGTCGCGTCTGTTACGACTAACTACGTCAGCTAAACGTTGAAATAGTTCTGGATTCTCTTTAACAAACGTTACAGTATCGAGAATGTAGAGCGTAGGCAATGTCAAAAGTTTATATTTTTTTAAAAAGGGTTTGCAGCTATCCGTTTTCTTTAAATTAAACATAGCTCTTATACATCTTTTTTGCTTGTTAAAGGCTATATCTTTATCTGTCGTGTTGCCCCAAAAAATGACACCGTAACGTAAGACTGATGCAACTAATCCATGATAGGCTATTATTTAACTGTAGGTATAGATAAGTATGGATAAATTCTTGTCTTAATTAATTAATAAGTTCATTTAAACGTCATTAGTTAGGTAATCCTCACAAATGCGAATAACATTTATCCGAAAGGAAAGAATTTGCAATTAATTCAATTACTTGGCCAAACCATCAACACGGAATCCAGGTCATTAAAAAAACTTGCTATACAGGTTAGAAGAGCTTAGTAGGTAGTAGTTCTTAGGAAATAAAATGTATGGTTCAATAGCGTAGTAGGTCTTTTACCTACAAAGTAGTACCTAATTAGAGTAAGAAATCCCACATAGACTGCGTTTTCCAACCACTTAAGAAAAAACTATTTGTCTGTGGGGGCGCTACAATAGCCCATCTAAAAAAAAAGAAAAAATAGGAAGTAATTGGAATCGAAATTACGAGTATTTGTAATTGAATGAGAATATGTAGAGAATTTAATTCTCAACAAATAAGATTTTATCGGACCTTTACAGCCCAAAACCCCCTCCCCCCACCCTTAGTTCCATCCCCATCCATCAGTACTTTTTGTATGTTGTTGACACCTTTCCCTACAACTATACCAAAATTCGCTTTTACACGAATTATATCCTTTCATTATTTTATTTATTAATTTTTAAATAATTATAATTTTCGTCTATGCCGCTGTGAAGCACTATATCTATATACGAGAATATGTAATATGCTTGTGTGACATCACTCCCACAAGAAGTGTCCACCGATACGCAGGAAAGCAGATCTTAGTGTTGTTGCACTTGTGAGGGCGACTGTACACACATATCAAGTCTTCATTTCGTCATGGCTTCAATGTTGCACATACCTATTCACTAAGGTCTCTACCACAAAGCCCTAGAAAGTTGTGTAAACTACCTATAACCTTAAAAGTACCTGGTAACCACAGCATCCAATCATCACCTGGTTTCCAACATACCTATCTCACAGTTTCACAATAGAACACGTTCTTAAAGAACTGGTAATGTTGCTTTTTTGCCACTGGTAATATATAGACAACCGCATAAATTAAAGAGGTTTTCTAATCGTCGCGACGTTGGGAAGTTGTTAGCCTAGATTTGAGGGAAACATTGTGTTTTTTATAAGCTGTAGAGATTTACGATGTCTATGAAAATGAGCACGCAAAGGCGAAAGCCATGCGTTCCATTATTAAGAATAACTACTTTTATCTACGTATAGTTTTAGGGTTTCCGTATACGTCTAGTCACCGCTAGGATAAAGATTTATGTATAGTAGTCACTTTTTTTTGGATTTCAGGCTATCGGCATATAATACAGCCACTTCCTTTAGAAATTATTTTAGATACATGACCTTAATATGACATAAACGTTTGAATCTGATACCACTAGGTTTTTTCCTATGGTAGGCTACGAACATAGAATAAGAACCTCTAAGGCTACGAAGAAATAATTCTTCGTAGCCTTAGAGGTTTAGATGGTAAGTCACAATGACTTTTTTGGTTTCGGCCTGACTCTGCATAATATGAGTATTACAGCCAGATCCTTTAGAAATAAGTTGAGATAATTGAACAGAATATTCTTTATTAGCTTGTTTATTAGGTGATATATAAACAAAATATACTTTACACATTTCACCAATCTTTCATGCAAAATCTTAATCAAAATGTATACTTCCTACAGGTTAAGGTTAAAAAATCTAGTAAGGAGTAAAAACTATACTACAACAACTGGGGTTAAAATCTTTTTTAAATTTTGCAAATGGTAATTTTATTATAATTAACCTTTAGAAACGCGTGTCGCGCGTACACCATGTGTACATACAAAAAATTGTTAAGCCGTGTCGCGCGTAACTAATTTTATCAGATCAAATGCACTCCACCGGTATAAACTTGCCTTTTAGTTGGTCATGTCGTCAAACTATTCAAGTGTTGAAGTCAAATACTTTATGAGATATCGCCCTTGTACATAAAGTTGTTTTTCCAACGTTTCTTGTCATCTCGTCATTTGTTACACGGATGTTGTCAAAGATGCATCGATGTTTGCTCTTAGAGATTCGAACGGCAGTAACAATGCGTAGCATTAATGTTGGATTGGAATCGACTCGTTCTAGAATGTCATCATATAATATCGTAATTGACATCATCGAGATGGGCGTAACACTTTTCAGTTGTTAGATTGTAACTCAAAAACCGATTGACCGAATTTGATGAAATTTGTATGGCACTAACTCAGACGTATACTCTAGCAAACAAAAAAAGAGTTATTGAAATAGGACTACTCTGCACAAAGTGTTTCATGGATGAAAATGAAAAATAAAATAGCTGGCCGGCTATAGAAAAAAATAGGCGGAGAGCGGGCAATCTGAACTCAATTTGTTTTTTTCGGATAGTAGATTTTTTTATAGTTCCGTATTTTTACTTTCCTTGTATTCGTAATTAAAAGAAGAATGTTTACCGCGAGTTTAAGACTTGTTTATTCCCGAGACGATGCTTGGCGCCCAAACGCGTATCACCCCTAGGGTAACAATTTACTATTGTTCATACGGACATCAAAATTCAAATTAAACTGATTTTTTATATAAAAAATGTTTATTTACAATTATTTTACAATCGTGTTCGTGTTATTATACACAATAGCATTTGACCCTAGGTCATTGACAGACACAGACATTGACATGAAACACAGGATGTGTTCAGCATCAAGGTTGACACAATAAGGTTATGTCATTCCTGTAGGGCTATTATGTATCTCAGTAACAAATGTCGATAGAAATCTTGGAAAATGGCGGCTCTATATCACTTTTGTCAGCTCCAGTCATCAACTTATTAACAGTTTTGCTTACTGGATTTGTCAAATGTGAAATAGAGCCGCCATTTTTCAAGATTGCAATCAACATTTGTTAGCAACTGAGATACATAATAGCCCTGCAGAATAGAGGAGTATAAACGCACCCACATTTCACCAATCATATTTTTGGTCTCATCATTTAAAGAAACGGAACAGTACAATTCTTAAGATAATAATAACATAAAAAGTAAACTGACAGTAGGTTTAAAAAAACAAAATCATACGCGAAGAGTTAATATTGCCTTTGAAGATCTTCATTTTATAATTTTCATTTTAAATATTTAAAGATGTATAAAACATAATGATTGATCGAATTAACTAATGAATGAATGAACCTACGAATAAATATTGTCAGGAAGCATAACTTAGAACAAATTCCACACAAAAAGTGGTCCTTCAAACCAAAACGACGTATGATTCCAAATACGAATTACTTCCGAGGTTACAAATAGACATGTTCGGTGATTGGTTTAAATTCAGAAGGAACGCAGGGATTGGTCCACGCGCGTGCTGCAACGTCTACTATGACAGCTGAGTCATAGCGGCGTGAACGATGTTATTGATTTAGCACGACTTTATTTGAGTCATTTTTTTAAGGCAGTTACTCTTCCTGATATTATTTCTTCGTAGGAATTAACTGATTAGCTGCTTCCATACAGTACCTCAAAAAGGAGGCCTTGATTATTTAATTATTATATTTACCAATCACAAACTTCAAAATAGCAAATCATTATTTCCACATGTATAAGGGTCGTATAAGTACTCTCCCTTGGTCATTAGATCACGTATTTTAGTTGTTACTTGGTGATTTCTTTATAATCACTTGTATTTACCGTAAATAATTAACCTGTATTATTATAAACATGTAATATTATGTAATAGTTTTTATACATGTATCCTTTTTAAATGTGTCTGTTTATCGTTCAACCATGCGCAGGCGCAGCGGTCCGTCTGGCGCGTACATGAAGGTGACAGCGTACTCCAGAGGCTCGTGGTGGTATTCCAGCCGGTAGCGGCGAAGCAACTGGAAATAATGACAAGTTTAAAAAGATGATAATAATTAATAATAATATTTTTTTAACCACAGGAGTGGCTTTGTGGCAAGTCGTCGGTGAGTGGCGACGCCGTGGACCCTGATTCTCCCTGGGGCTAAATAAGACCCCTGACCCCCGGCTTGCCTTAACTGACTGTCTCGGGGTGGAGACGCAAGAGCTAGTAACAAAAAGCTCCAAAGATGGAAGTGTTAAAGGACATAACGCCGGTAGTAGCACTCTAGTGAAACCGCAGCACACCTCTCGACACCCTTTAGCCACCAACGTTGCCCCTTTTGTCACCATTAATGGTGGCCCTTATGGGGTGCCCGGTTAGTGGTTGACAAGTCACCACCTACCTAAATATTTAGTATGAGGCTGTAATTGGCAGGTGCCATGGTCTCTTCAATAGCCCACTAAATCTCCCTTATCACTAAGAAGTTCATAACAATAGACTTGCCATTTTACCAATTTTTTTTATAGATAAACCATGTCACCATCCATCCAAAAGGTTTCTGTTTTTTATGCTACATTGTATTTGATATACCAAACAGGCCTCTAAGTGTTGGCTACAGCCCCACTTATGCCTTTGTAAAGGACCGGGTTAAATCCGTGATATAATTGAAATAAAGGGAATAATAATTTATTTGTCGAAAAATATGAGAAACAGTGTTTCGTGTACCTAGTTTATACACAAATTAAAATCATTATTCTATGAATTCTCAGGGTTCGCAGGCCGGGTTACTTAACGAGGCAAAGTGTGTTTAATAGTATGAATTTATAAATAAAATTTATTTTGGCTAAAATTACAAACTTTAATAATTAAATAGGTGTGTACGACTGTAGGTAGCGAGGCACTTGCAGTGAGGTGAAATGTTTGCATCAGATTTAGTTAGTAGTCTACCGACTTCCAAAAAGGAGGAGGTACTCAATTCGACTGTTTTTTTAATGTTGGTTACCTCATAACTTTCAACTGGGTGAACCGATTCTCAAAACTCTTTTGTTTTTGAAAGCTGGTGCTTCTCGTGTGATCCCATTTACATTTCGTTATATTCGGTCCAGTAGTTTTTGATTTACACTCTTATAACTGAATAGAATGGAAGTCGGTTTCAAATTATTCAAATTGTATTTGTTAATTATGTTAAGCAAACCTCGTTGCCATTATTATTAAAAATTGAATTCCTAACTACAAGAACAAACGTGACATTTTTAAATGTTTGCTTTAAGCTTCAGAACGGCCCTGAATGTCTTAAGGACAACATTTAGAGGCATGTTAAACTTCTTAAGATGTTCTGAAAATACCAGTGTGAAGTTGGAAGCCAATCGTACACTAAGGCTGCTTATCTATCCCTTTCGCCATGTAATAATTCGTTTCTGGATTCGTGAGGGGATTATGAAACATGTTCACACATTTTCAGCATCAAAACTATATTAGTATGCATCTTCATCAATACAATAGTTATGAGATTAAAACTACCCTAAATAAGACTCGTACGTTGAAGGTATAAAAGTGGTAAAAACATATCCTTACCTTGGCTAAGAGGACTTGGATCTCTAGATCAGCGAATCTCCTGCCCAGACAGATCCTAGCTCCAAAGCCGTATGGTAGTGAAGCGAAAGGATGCAATTTGCCGTCTGGCTCCAGCCAACGTTCCGGCCTGAACTCCTCAGGATCGGAGACAAACTGTTCCATGTTGCCCGTCACTATTGTTGGGAATACTACTTGGACCTGAAACAATCAGTCACCCTAGTATAAATCCGAAAATGTGTTGGTAAGGATTTGTTTGTTCTTTTTCAGGCATAAACTAAAGAATTATGGCCTTACTTATAAACGCTGCTTAAATTTAAATTACGTCACTTAGTACGCCGCAGAACAATGTTTATTTATTTATTTATTTATTTATTGCAAAATTCATATACACAAATTATTACAGGAGTGTCCTAATTCAATCGTGTATGTAACATAATATGATTTAAAAAAATGACTAAATACCTTCACCAAACAATACAAACGAAAAGCAATAATTAAAATTACAGTCTAATCTAAAATATTACCAATTAAATCAAATTCAACTACTATGCATTATGATAAAATAAGTCAACGTCCATTATTACAAGTTTAAATCCATGTCAGTAATTACAAATTAAAAACCATGTCAATAATTACAATTTAAATTTCCTGTCAATAATTACAAACTCAAAAATTCATGTCAATAATTACAAAAGTCAATAAGATAAATCTAATTTCTAATAATAAATAATGTTAATCATTAATCTAAACTAATTAATAGGTATTAATGTCAATTACACCAATCAAATGACAATACAAATTAATACAAATTAAAAATATCTGGTATATAATAAAAAGTATCAGCGGAAATATGAATTATTCATTTGTGTCATAACATAAGTGAAATAGAGTGCATGTCTTAAATTCTGCAACTGAGCATATAAATAGGTCAATTTTATTGGCAACTCGATTTAGTATGTGCAACGTACGGATCAACGGAGTCTTGGCTAACAGGTTAGTTCGTGCGACGGGCACAGCAAACAGTAGTGGCCGCCGCCGCCGCGTTACGTATTTGTCCGGCACACATAGACTCATCATTATCAATATGTCCGGGTTTGAGACAATGCCCCGAAACACTCTAATCATATAATATGCGAGTGCCAAATCCCTTCTCGTCTCCAACTTGTTGTATCCCACCATGCCCAAAACGAACAATGTGGGATACCTCAATGGATAGAAAGGGTACACTCCGTAACGTCTTAGGTATAGGTACCTCATAAATTTATTTTGTATGCGCTCCAACATGATTCTGTATTTAGTTTCATGTGGAGCCCACACTACAGCATTGCATTCTAGCTGGCTTCGGATAAGGGCATCGTACAGGGCTGATATGGCCTTTATGTTTGTGAAGCCTTCTGCTTGACGCAGCACAAAGCCTAAATTTCTGTACGCCTTTTTACAGACTTGAACAATGTGGTCTCTGAACGTCATATCAATATTTATATTTACTCCAAGGTCCTTAATCGCGATAACACGCTTCATAGCTTCGTTGTCGACTTTATGTTGTAGTGCGCACTACTAAATAACGTCATTTAAAGTTAAGCAGCGTTTATATTTAATAAAATTTGGCAAAAAGAGATATTTTATTAGTCCCGTAGTAGCCCCCGTAGCTCAGAAAAGTATATTTTATTATATTTATGCTATATGTAGTTTTAATGCAAAAAACATTCCTGTACATAGTGACTATGCGCGTATATACTTTTTTATAAATTAGTTTTAGAAATTCACTCATAGAAGCCATTCCGACCGATAGTTATTTTTTATTTAACTCCTGTATTTATTTATTTTGTTTTCATATTCGAAAAATACATCTAATTTAATTAATGTGGTTTGCAGGTCTGGACTGTTTCCTTACTTTTTTGCACTTAAGTTAGTTGTAATGTTTATACCAAATTATACTAAAAAGACTAACATTACAATCATTGATTTCATTTTTAACATTTAAGCAATAAACAGTTTAAATTTCAAATTTAATTTAATTTGAACCTATTATGATATTCCTTTCCATAACTCTTTTAAACATTATGCGGAAGGAAAGAATTGGCAAATGTGAGAGTAGAAGAAACTTAATTTTAGAAGTTAGGCGTTTTGTTCTTGAGTATGTCTGGGTCGGTACTACCGCACGCTGCTGTAATACTGCCTCAAAACACTACTTATTTTAACACAATAGTGGTGTTTTGAGGAAGTATTACTATTATTATTATTTATTAGATTTGAAGGCGATTGCAAATTGAAATCCTAGCTAGGCCGTTGAGACTCAAAAACCATATTTTTTCATTGTGGTTCTTTTTTCATATGATATCAGCGTATAAATACTTTATCTTTTATTGATTTAAGAATCATGTGTTACTTACACCTTTAGGAATGTGATATCCACAAATCACGTCGTCTTCTTGCAAAGTTCTTCCATTGCCGATAACTGTCGAATACATTCTGAAAAAAATAAGTTAATATTCATTGTAGTGAACATGTTATCACTCCAAAATTATACATTTCAATACACTTGCATAATGCTAGTTTCTGCCCCCACTTTCATCCGCGTGGAATTATCGTGGTCCTTCAAGAACTACCCCTTGAATTTTCATACCAAATTTCATCCAAATCCGTAGAGCCATTTCAGCGTGCAGAAGTAAAACACAAACATATAACTCGCACTCACATCTTCAACACTGTCATAAACTTCATCATATTACTGTGTCAGTGTAAAAATTAAAGTTGGTTCTGTTTATTTATATGTACCTGTTTGTTTCTTTACGACTAACGGCCGGTCCCAATAATCTATCTATCATCGGTTTACCTTACTAGAGATAGATATTTGACACTATTTGTATGGACGTTATGTCAAACTTCTATCGGTAGTAAGGAAAACTGTGGATAGATAGATTATTGGGATCCCCCATTAGCTACCAATCCAATTGAACATGTTTTTTGATAAAAACAACCTAATTTTGCATTCTCGTCCGAGGTGCTAATTTCAATTAAACTTTCTTCGATATTAGCATATTCTCACATAAAGATGCTTGAATGATGAACCCAAACGCTACATAGAGCTCGACGCAAAGATAGATAAGGCAATTGTTTAATTTTATTTCACTTGAGATTTGAGTCAGTTTCCGAGCGCTTTTAAAATTACCGCTAAAGGTCATCACACATATCAACTCGGAAACAAATCGTAATTGTATTATCTCGAGCCGTTCAGTTTGTATAAAACTCCCTACAGCAAAGCACACTAATCTAAATCGTAACGTAACTGACTCGCCTCGCTCACGAACCGTGGTTGATTTGTGTACCTTAAATCTTTACTTACCTAAAAACCTCCCTAACGAAAGCCTTAGTATAGTGCAATTTATCAAGATCAGCGTAACTGATCGGTTTGGTCGCATCCGGTAGCACGCGCCTGATTTCTTCTGCCATCTTGTCTTGTTGCTTCAACCTGGTTGCTGCTTGGTACAGGATGGAACACACTGCCATTGATATCTGGAAACAATAAAATATCATATAAAAATAACATTTATTAACTTATTTGATGAACAAATTAACTAAAGATTCTAATGACTTCGGTCACGCCTAAAATAATCATGAGAATCAAGTTTTAATGCCGGGCCACTAATCGTCAAAGTATTACTGGTCCGGTTTTATTCGGAAATGTTTTGGATTTGCGTAAACATGTGCTTGTGGAACTTGTAATATCTTTGTACTATTTGAGTTGTGACCCGACGTCCACTAAGTAATTTGCATCGTGCGTAGGTATACATAGTAAATTTCGTAACGTGGAGTTAATTTGAGTAAGCCTTTTTTTGAGGAGGGAAATGCTGTGCCCTTCCGTCACGAAGGTGACGGAAGGGGGAGTAACGTGTTTGGTTCAGTTGGCCAGTACAACAACTTCGATTTATCGCGAAGAAGGTTGTCAAAAATAATGCTGAAATTTCCAAGCACGTTTTAGAAAAAGTTATTATTGCGAAAAACTAAACGACTTAAAACAACATGCATTCAGGTCCGCGTAAATAATAGAAAATATGATATTGTAAATAAGTTGATAACAAAAGTAACTGCAAGAAATTCAAGAAGACTGAACTCAGTTTAAATACTGTAAAATTTAAGATATTGCGGAAGTACAAACCGGTTTTTCCCATAAAAAGCATTAAGTGACCATTACCGTATCAATTCCAACGAGTATAAGGTCAAGGGCCATGATGGTAGCTATTTTTGGATCGCCTTCACTCTTCAGCACACGCTCCAACAGAGAAAGGTCATCTTCAGAGGTCACCTTCTTGGTTTTCAACCTTTCTAAGGCCTCGTTGATGTAGCGACTGCATAATCTGGGAAGAGAGAGCAATTTATTTTACTATAACTAATTCGTTTTAGATACTTACTGATAACTTCTCTCTCTGAGAGGAAGGCTCAAGTCCCAGCAGTGAGAAATTAAAAGGGCTGATTATGATATAAATGAGAAAGTTTGAAAAAAATAAGAAAAATTGGGTGTGTGTATTTTTGTTACTTCTAGCTTAACCGATTTTTTAAGTACACCCGTAGGCATATACAAAATAAATTTTGGAGCGGTGATAGTTTAAATGTAATAGCACAGGTAATAGTGTGTAGTATAATAACGTGCAATTTAACATGTTGCAGTTCCTGGAAAAGTAGGTTGATATCTGCGAAATCTATTGTATTATTGGCCAAATATGGGCGAACGGGTTAAATAAAAAAAATACAATTTTATAATAAATAAAAATGGTAAGTTACAATATCTACTTAAAGTAGAATAATAGGTGTTTAAAAACGTTCTAAAAATAGATGTTTAAAATCTGTTAAACTACTGAGCTGATTTTGATGGAAAGAATTTTGAAGGCTAGGAAAATAAAAATGTTTTATTTCTGTAGCCAATACTGTCTTAACGGCAGGTTAGGACCTTCTCATTTCTGAAGTGCCGGCATGAAGGCGCTTGGAGGAACACCCCGGGTTTTTGGTGGGTATACGGACTCCCACATAACCACCGTGCTCCCCGGGGACGGTGGTATCTATAAAAAAAATACCCGGGAAAAAAAAGAAAAAGGTTGGGACCTTCTACAAGGTATACTCGGGGTTACTCTACGTGATCGAACCAGAAATGAGGAGATCCGTAAAAGAACGAAAGTCACCGACATAGACCAGAAGATTAGCCAGTTAAAGGGGCAGTGGGCAGGGCACATAGCACGCAGAACAGATGGCCGATGGGGCCGGAAGGTTCTGGAATGGAGACCACGGGCCGGCAAGCGCAGCGTAGGTCGTCCACCGACACGGTGGACAGACGACCTGATAAAGGTCGCAAGACGACGTTGGCTGCAGGCCGCTTCCAACCGGTCCTTTTGGAAAATTATGGAGGATGTATATGTTCAGCAGTGGACGTCCTACGGCTGAGATGATGATGATTATGTATAAAATACCTGTATCAGAAGATTCCGCTCTTCAATATCCATATCTATAACGTTTTATGGTTACAAGTAGATACGTACTAATCATATTAAGGTTTATATTATTTCTAATTCCTAAATACAATAATTTTCCTCAAGGAGATAGGACATGTCCCGGGGAATAACATAGAATACATTTCATCATCATTCATCACCACGCAATTTACGTTGATACTGCGGAATTCAAATGTACCCCAAAATTGTTGTCCGGTCAGTATTTATACCAACAGACGTAGATCCAAAAGACCAACACTCTTGAGATAGTATGTGTATTTTAAAGCTATCTTTGAAGGTAAACATTAACTTAGTCACGGTGTCGTCAATTACTACGTACTTATCAACGTCAAATATTTGTGCTAGATAAATAACGCATATTGGTTCTTTTTTTGTTACCATATTTGTGTGTCTAAGCGTGCAAAGTTTTACTTCTACCCGCAACGCGCCCGCGAGAACATTTTTGTTCGCCGGCAAGCCTCCGGTCATCGTAAGACAGTAGCAATTCGTCACCGCACCGCACCGCGCGCTATTCATAAGATGGCGTCTTCATTATAATTATATTTTTAATAAGTACCTATCTACTACTAACCCATATCCGTCTTCATCGATATCAAGGAGTTTGTGTGCTATTATATATTGTGATCCTATTAACTATGGACTTTATAAACAATACCTTGTGACGTGCGTGGATCACGACCGCGACCTCTGCAAGGGCAGAACCCAAGCGGGAGATGTTGGAGAAGGCTATGCTACGTAAGTACACACATATTTGTAGTCTAAATTAAGATCCTCCTCTCGGCAACTTTGGGAAACACTCTTGTACAGGCCCCTTATTCGGATGCTTCAAATCATCAACATTATTCTCCGGACCAGCCCCTTCACCCGCACGGTGGGTACTCCTCTTAACATCTAGGAAAATTATTTTCAATAAGAAAACCCACCACATATAGCGATATGTTAAAGTATTTGGCAACAACAAATAGTAAACGTTCTCGAGTGGCGACCACGCACCGGAAGACGATGTCGATGAAGACGATGCAGCCCTCCGCTAGGTGGACCGACGACCTCG
The DNA here is from genome assembly GCA_917880725.1 of Selenia dentaria. Taxonomy (NCBI): domain Eukaryota; kingdom Metazoa; phylum Arthropoda; class Insecta; order Lepidoptera; family Geometridae; genus Selenia; species Selenia dentaria. The sequence continues at coordinate 17,077,035 of OU862885.1, forward strand.
TCGAAACCGCGGGGAATCGCTGGATGCAGGAAGCTAGTAACCGCTCCAAGTGGCGTTCTATGGAGGAGGCATATGTTCAGCAGTGGACGTCTTCTGGCTGATAATGATGATGATGAAAGTATTTGATCCACAGCTGTGTCGGACCAGAGCGCGTTGGTCAGCTGTACAATGCTGCAGAGTACTGCCAATAAAACGCCTTCCGTTCAAACACAGCAACATTCCCGAACGCGTAATAAATGCTGCGTAAATGTTTTAAGCCTTTTCATTATTTAAAATTCAAAATCGCCTTCTTTGAAATTGAGTTAGTAAGTATGGAATGGAAAATGGAAAAAACAAATTGAAAACAGATCGAATAAATTAAAAAAACCTACGAATGGAACGGCAATGTCATCAGCATTCGCTAACATTTGTTATTTATTATTGAGCATTTAAAAACAAACGATGGAGATAAAATGTGAAAGGCTTAAGTACGAGTATATATTTTGTTAAGTCATGTTTTGTGTTTTTCTTACCTATACAAAAAATACAATCTTCTAAATAGCATGATTCAGTAAAAAGTTATATGTGGTCGATGAAACGTAGTTAAAAAATATATGGGTAATTCTAGACTTACAAACTTCCTCCTTTTTTTAAATCGTGTAAATTTAATACATATATATTACTTACAATACTTACTAAAATTATTACTTACAAAAAAAACATCAGTGCCTCAAGACAAGAGTCTTCGACCAATGTGTGTTACCAGTGATGACTTATGGCACTGAAACGTGGTCTCTTACTATGTGCCTCATAGATAAGCTCAAAGTCGCACAACGAGCTCTGGAGAGGGCTATGCTCGGGGTTTCTCTACGTGATCGTATCAGAAATGAGGAGATCCGTAGAAGAACGAAAGTCACCGACATAGCCCAGAAGATTAGCCAGTTGAAGTGGCAGTGGGCAGGGCACACAGCACGCAGAACAGATGGCCGAAAGGTTGAGAGTGGAGACCACGGCCAGGCAAGCGCAGCGTAGGTCGAGCTTAACGTAGAGCGTCCACTGACACGGTGGCCGCTAGGCCGCTTCCAACCGGTCCTTTTGGAAAATCATTGGGGAGACCTATGTTCAGCGGTGGACGTCCTACGGCTGAGATGATAATGATGATGATGATGATATTTACTGAATGATAAAGTTATATTGATATAACGTGAGCAGTCCTCTGCTAAGATGGGACGAGATGGGTTCGCGCTAGCATTCACCATCTCGCCCCAGCGGTTGATCATAACCGGGCCTCAGCGCCTGTGAAGGGGTGCCCTTGCTCACCAAGGGACCTCAGACGTCCCACAGGACGTCGCATTAGAAGCTACCGTAAGGCGCCTTTACTTCTAGCATAGCACAATAATCAGGTATTTATTCACGATTTTATTCAGCTAAGATCCACTTTGCCTTTGTTTCTTGATTACAGTCTTTATTTATTATAGCAGTTGTAGAATCTGTGAGTCTTTGTGAAAGAGTTCGTCCAGGGAAGTAATTGCCACCAAACCTTTTTTTATCGTTAAGAAGTAATGTCCGTAATACTGTGTTTTGGTTTTAATTGCCGGCGAAATGACAGGCACATGAGAATTATTAGCTTAATGTCTCAGAGTTAGGAGCGCAGTGCAGTTCGTCACTTATGAAGAAATGCATCCGTTCTAGGCAGAGGTTAGGTATTTAACGCACAGGTGAGCCTCTTGCGTGAACCGTCTTCTAAAAACATTTCAAATAATAGTTCTGATGAGATTACATAGAAGTCTAGACTTACTCAACAAAAAAGTTCATGTTGTTCACATATTTAGTCCACAGCGGCGTCGGGAAGTACCGCCAGTAAGGCGCCTTAAGTTCTAGCACAGCAACATTCCTGAGGGCGTATTTCGCTGCGTTTATAATCCGCTGAGGTTCGGAATCGCTGCTGAGTTGTGGCGACAGGCAGCCCAGTCGCACGTCTAGGGCTACGCGGCCTATGCCTGAAAGGAATTAAAAGTGGGTTGGTATCAAATAACACACTTTTCAATAGACTTTTAAAAAATGAGGAGGTTTGCAATAAGTCTACGAGTGGAGATTTTATTTTAAACTGATGGGGATTTGTGGGGTTTTATCCTCAAATAACCATTACAAGCTGCTTGAGACTTTAATCGGTCCGAATCAGCAAGCCACCACTTCATTCCTAGGAAAATATTTATATCTTTTGTAATAGCGTAATGATGCGGCCGATTCATGGGGATCTGTGTAAGAAAAATTCACAAATCAACATGAATGGGGAATCTTAATGGGGGTTTTTGATGTGTGTCACTCATCAACTCATAACTACATTTTTTAACAAACATTTTAAGTTCAATTTAGCTATTACTCGTATACCGATGTTGATAATATAATTATTATCGACAAAACTACTGGTCAGGTCTTAATTTAAATGGACGTAAGAAGCACAGGCTTTTAAATAATAAAGGAATCGTTAAAAATGGTTCACTCGGTAATATAGACGGCCTAGTTGCACATCTAGAGCTACGCAGCCAGGTAAAAGGAATTAAAAGTAACTTGATATCAAATAACAGTTATTTAAGTGTCATGCAATAAAAAATGTTTACCGTTCATTCACATTTTATTCACCTTTTTTAGTGACCCTTGCTAATTACGAGATCAATTTTGTTGTCGTTTATATGCAATTGCAAAAATGCAATACAATGTAATGATGATATCATCAATTCATCAAAATAGGCGAAACACTTTTCAGATATTGGAGTGTAACTTAAAAACTGCTGGACCGAATTGATAAAATTTAAATTGTACTACCTCAGAAGTAATAACAAACAAAAAGAATTTTGGGAATTGTTCTACAAATGGGGGAGAAATCGGTGAACATACACAAAACATACAATCGTACACAATGTCCTCCTCCTTTTTTGAAGTCGGTTAAAAATGTAGTAATGACTTTGCGTTTAACAAGTTGGCTTGCACTGAAGGAAGTATTACTATCGTAGGTATATTTCAGTAGGTATTTACGGGGTTTTCTATGGGAGTGATTCTTTTACGTACGTATTTCTATTATCTATTCTGTGGTCTAATCGAGGATCCCAATAATCTATCTATCCACGGTTTTCCTTACTACCGATAGAAATTTGACATAACATCCATACAAATAGTGTCAAATATCTAACTCTAGTAAGGTAAACCGGCGATAGATAGATTATTGGGACCCGCCGTAAATCATTCTGCAAAGTAGAAAATCCGAAGTCATTAAGCACACTTACTTAGGCGTATTTTAAACGCACAGACGACGCGCAGATTCAGTCCTCAGCCATGCGATTCTCTAAGAGCAAACATTGCTGCATCTTTGACTACATCCGTGAAACAAATGACGAGATAGCAAGAAATGTTGGAAAAACAACCTGCCATAGCACAAACAAATTGCTGGAAAACGTCAATGCGTTACGTTACGGCGTACAAACTATTAGTTATCTGAGTCACAGTTGCCCTAGATACATGACAGTTTGTACTGTTAAACATGACCGACACGTTATTTTACACTTACGCAGTTATTCGTGCTAGGCCCTGAGAATTAGTCTGCGCATTTAAAATAAGTACCTACGCCATGTGCTTACTTAGTCCCTAAAATAAATCATTGTACTTTAGACGTTTTACTGCAAAGTCGAATCAAAAAGTAGGCAGTGTTGCTTTATATAAATTTGATTTGTTGTGGAAGCCACTTATCGCGCTGCAAAAAGGATGTCACGTAGGTATGATGGTGCACGTATAAGGAAAATAAGTTCGGGTCATCGACCAGGTAAGGCCTGATTTTTTCAATGCTACAAACCAAAGGCTAGTACCATGTACCTGACTACCTACTTGTGTAGGACCTACTTACGTGCTCTCTTCGGTAAATGCGAGTTGATTGCAAAAGCAATTGGAATGGAAACTATCAGATGACTGATTTTTATGGTTTGAGAGCGACTACGAATTATTTTATAAATATTTTACTCGATGTCATCAGTGACAACTTCATGCAAGGGCGCGCTCGTACCCTGATTAAAGAAAAAGCAGAATTTTTAAACACCTAGTGTAACGAAACAGATCGATAGCATATTATGAAAAAAATATAAAGGTTAGAAAAGGAATATAAAAAGAGTAATAACCGAATAGAATTCTTAAATATAACTCTCTTTCAGTAGAAAAAAATCCTGAATAGGTCCACAAAAATAAACTTTCACGTCCAAACTCTCAGAATTTTCAGCGATAACACTATATTTTTTTAAAGTAATACTTAGCCAACGTATAGTACTAAAGTAATGACCAGCAGTTTTTTCAATTGTGTTAGTATATATCGAAAAATCTAAAGAAAACGTACAAAATTAACGCATTTTCGCATTACATCGTCCAATCTAACAAGCTATTTTAGCCTTACGTAAGGCATCGTAAATTATTTTAATATTGGGGTTGGACCGCGTCTTAAAGTGTTCTTATAGACTCGGGGCCTTACTTATAAACGCTGTTTAACTTTAAATGACGTTATTTAGTACTGCGCAAAGGAAAATGTTCTGCACCGTACTAAATGACGTTATTTAAATTTAAGCAGCGCCTATAAGTAAGGCCATTTATATTTTCATAATGTCGTTAAATCGTATTGTTTTGACGCCTTCTCTCACACGTTTGACGCCGCTGTCTCTAGCGGTGCCCCTTCCTCCAGCTAAAGAGATAAATTAAAAAAACTAACACAATTTGTGCTCTTTATTATATTCTATTACCATTTTTTTCTTACTAATCGTTTAAGCAACCTTTTCATTTTACCGCTCTAGGCGACGGTTGCCTGACGACCAGACAAGAGCCAGGTACATAATCCAAAAAATATGGCTACTTAGAAACAAAACTTACATTCCAGTGACCATCTATGGATATCATTGTCGAACTCATGAGGCAGGTCTCCGTTCTCATCCCTCGCATCTTCCATGTATTTGATGAAATCTTCTGTCACCAGCTCTATGGGACCCACGTATTTCTTCACAGTCTGCGGCTGCAAGATTGGACGTTGAACTTTGGATCTGAAGCGGCGCCATTGCTCGCCATGACTGAAATAAAAGGAAAAACAAATTTATTTACAACTTGCCTTAGCCAAAGAAAGTGTTGAAAGATCACTCAAACTAGGTAGCTACTTTATACTGACAAAACTGAATCGATTCAAGCAACATGACTATCATAGTGCGTCAAACACAGAACCCCAATAATCTGTACGTCTGTTAATTACAGACAGACTATTATCGGCGTTACAGCACAGTATAGATACATGCAAATTTCATTGGTTTTTAATTAAATATATATCGGTACGCACTATATCTGTATATCTATTAAACATTCCTTAGACTTCTATGCTTGGCATTTTATAGAGTTTGAATCAAGGATAGTTCTGGAATGGAGACCACGGAGCGACAAGCGCAGCGTCGGTCGTCCACCGACACTGTGGACAGACGACCTGATAAAGTTCGCAGGACAACGTTGGATGCAGGGCGCTTCCAACCGGTCCTTTTGGAAAATTAAGGGGGAGGCATATCTTCAGCAGTGGAAGTCCTACGGCTGAGATGATGATGATGAATCAAGGATAACCGTACTTTGATAGTAGGTAATCTTAGGCAAACCGATAACCCCAATATTTTGTCTGTCTGTAAATTACAAATGGACTATTTGTCTGGGTTATAGGTTTATAGAAATTTATGTTTTAAGGTTTTTAATTAACGGTACCTACTATAGGTATGGAGTATAAGTCTTAAACACTCCTTTGGCTTCTATGCTTGCTATTCTATATAATTTTATAATAATCGATGTAATTCATTCATGTATGACATAAAATAGCTCTAGAATAAGAGAAGCCTCCTACTGACTCCTGAAACACAGTGTATACACGGGAGGCTATGGATTTACCACTGTGTAATATTTTTGTGTCTAATTAAATTATTTTAATTTGAATTGAATCAAGGAAAATTACACTTTTTTGCGCTTATGATTCCTAAGAATTCTGGGCGCCATAGCTCACATAAATAATAATCACTAACCAAATTTGGGTAACTTCGTTGAATAAGATTGCTTTTTCTACCGACTTCCAAAAAGGAGGAGGTACTCGATTCGACTGCATATTTTTTTATGTTGTTGCCTTTCGATAGGGTTAACCGATTCTCAAAATTCATTTTTTGTTTGAAAGCTGGTGCTTCCCGTGTGGTCCTATTTAAATTTCATTAAATTGGTCCAGTAGTTTTTGAGTTACTCTCCAATAACTGATTTTTACCAAAATAATGGAATGGAAGTAGGTATATTTTTTTTCAAATTGCACTTGTTAAACAGTGTGTTTTTTAAAACTAATATTAAGGCGTGGAATTACTACATACTCATGCAATATATAAAGGTTCCACGCCGCCAGTTACCCTATTTCCGCGTACTCGAGATACCAGCATTGCTTCGTAGAAATCGCACACAGAATTGAAATGGGCATAGAAACGTAGCGATCGGCGCGCCTATCGCAGTTCTATCGTGAGAGTATGTGTGGAATACCAACACACTGGCTGATGAAGCACCAGTAAAGTAGGTAAGGAAACGAGCGCATTTGTTTATGATAAATAGTGATGGCATCACTCGGATAGTAGGGTTTTTATAAGTGAATCTAAGATTACGATAGTTCATGAGTACTTTAGTACAATATCTTCGAGATTCCTGAAGTTAGCAGGTTGCGGTGAGAAAAATAGACATTGATCATAATAGGCGGTGAACAAACTACATTTTTTATTCGAATACATCCAAGTTTAACTAAGTAGCTATCGCAAACTTAGTCAAATGGATGACACAGATAGCTTTTGACTAAATTCATCAGTAATAACTACCTACATAAAAGTATATCCTTACTAACTAACTATACATTAAATTCAGTTCGTCGGTAATAGGCGCAATAATCCCAGCTGCACCGTTTTGATTATGTTTTCACAGTTTCGTAATTGTCCGATTACGGTTGCTATGGCCACAAGAGCTTCAAAGTTAGTTTTATTTCATCGATGTTGGATGGCTTAGTTTATTATTATGTTAATTGAGTTTGACGTAGCTACTTATTTTATATTAATACCACAATTTGCGCCACCACGCCACAACTCAAACCTCACACGACTATTTTAATAACTTCACTGTTTTATTCCGTGATTAGACAATTCGTAGTTATTTGTTGTTAAGTTACATAAATACTATACAAACCTAAGCCAACGTTTGTCTGTCTGTTTCTTTCTCCGTCATATAAAAACTGTATATTTCAATTCGAAATAAGTAGGTAACTATTTATACAGTTTTTGTAATGTACTGTAATCAATATGTAACAGAATTTTTGATATTAAGGCGGATACGTTCCAATAAATATATATAAAATAATGCCTACATACAAAACACTTTCCATCAAACTTGACAATGGTTTTGAAGAAGAAAGAGGCGTCACTTAATGTACTTAGTACACATATACACTCAACTATACAAAATAAAAAAGTCATATAAGTGCGAGTAGGGCTCGCACTAAGGATCCCCAAAAATTATATAAGAGTATTTTAAAATTATAACTTTAATCGTAAGTCTCAGTCGAGTTGTGTCAGTTTCTGATAGCTTAGTCAAAAGCCAAGTCAATTTGACAGCTCGATTCACTAGACGTGCTCGGCGACCGTCAAGGATGATGAAATGTAAAACAAATACCGTCAAGGGTAATGAAATGTAATGACAGTTTTTTCCATGGTGATTCATTTTATATTTGTATGTACGTAAGTCCTGTATTTTCTACCGACTTCCAAAAAAGAGGAGGTACTCAATTCGTCTGTATTTTCTACCGACTGCCAAAAAGGAAGAATTACTCAATTCAACTGTATTTTTTTTATGTTTGTTACCTCATAACTTTCGACTGCGTGAACCGATTCTTAAAATTATTTTTTGTTTGAAAGCTGGTGCCCGTATGGTCCCATATAAATTTCATCAAATTCGGTCCAGTAGTTTAGTTTTTTACACTCCAATAACTGAATAGAATGGAAGTCGGTATTAAATTTTTCAAATAGTACTTGTTTTTTTATGTTTGGGTGAACCGATTCTCAAAATTCTTTTTTGTTTGAAATGGTGCCCGTGTGGTCCCATTTAAATTTCATTAAAATTCGGTCCAGTAGTTTTTGAGTTACACTCCAATACCTGAATATAATGGAAGTCAGTATAAAATTTTTCAAACTGTACTTGTATTATTAATTAAATTTACTCATATAATACTATTTTTGCCATTGCGTTTGACCATGTAGGTACATATTATATGACATTTTGGTATAAACATACTCGTACATATAACTTTGGAGAATATAATAAGCTAATCGAAGTACTAATCCTGAGCAGACGTAGTCGCGGGCAACAGCTTGTACTTAATACTTACATTATTACGTAGATAATGTTACCTACGATAAATCCAGGAAGGCAACCTTTCAGAGGCCGAAATATTTGAATTTTTATTGACTTTAGTGGCCGCACCTTAAAAACAACCATATAAAATTAAACACCATTAAAATGTGACATGTCATCTCAGAACCACTAAGGACAAACATTGTATATAAAGTGTTTGCTTAGCGTATTATTATAAGGATGTTGGAATGTTTGTCTGTTAGCCTTTGCGTATCCACTCCATAACACTAGAGGACTCTTAGATGTCCACGGTGGCAACACCTAGCTAATAAAATAGAACCTGCGTTTACTTTCATTATGTTGGGCTTTACGGTCGTCTTAAAAATGACGTAAGACACTACCTACATAATATTTCTACAGTGTTAACCTAGAAATAAAATAACAGTACAGGCTATTTTTATTACAACATAAATATTAATGGACTACAATAGTTTTACTGACTAATATTAGAAAATAATCTATCTAGATAAAAGCGAAAGGTCACTCACACACTCATCACGAAATCTCAGAAACTACAAGTGCTAGGAGTTTCAAATTTTGCATGCGGGTTCTTTTTAGGACGTAGGTGCTCACTTAGACGGGATTTTATGAAATTCAACCCCTAAGGGGGTCGAAAGGGGTGAATACGTTTGTATGAAACTATATTATAGTAATAATAATATAGTATACTATATAATTATAGTTGTGAAAATTTGTATTTCATAGGTCATTCAAAATAAAAAATGGTGGCCTAATTTTTTTTGGATAGTGGTGCTTTAAGAGGGTGTAAGTTTGTATGGAAGGTCTTGTTTTTTCGAACATACAGTGGTGAAAATTCAGTGACGAGGGATGTAAAAACTACTACATATTATATACTGTAGAGGTCAAATTTCTGTACAATGAGAACTATGCTAAAAACCGAGTCAGGAGTGTAAGGAGTGAAAATATTTTCAAATTGTTTGTTTTTCTGTATGTTTGTCTGTCTGTTTGTACGGGCTAATCTCCGAAACGACTGAACCGATTTAAATGAAATTTCGTATGGTGGTAGCTTAAATCCCTGATCAACATATAGGATATTTTTGATCCCTCTGAGTAATCTGTAATTACCGTATCCCGCGAGGCCACGCGAGCGTAGCCGCTGGCGGGTCAGCTAGTAACAATATAAAAGAGTAAAAAGCTAATAGATAACGTGAACAAACGGATGTTGGAAAAAAAGGACTTAAGCAAGTAGATCTAGATTAATAGAAACTTTAGAGACAAAAGTATAACTAACGACTAATTTATTTTACTCTGTTAAACACCCTCGGTATTATATAATAAAAATAATAATTACTGCACTATATGCAATGTGGTGTAGTCAAAAAAAAATTTGCAAAAAATAGAACCGACTTCATCACTAAATAGTGTGAAATAACTTGTCGAAGTCGGTACCATGCGCAAAAAATTGTGATAATAGGTACCTACTTCGACAAGCTATTTCATCATTCATTCAGTGACCCTTCCTATTTTCAGGACCGATTGTCATTCACCGTCAATGATGATATCATCAAGATAGGCGTATAACAATTTTAACTTAACCGAAATTGATGAAATTTCAATGGGACCACCTTGGAAGTATATTCTAACAAACACAAAAATAATTTTGAGAATCGGTCCACAAACGGGGGAGAAATCGGATAACATACACATAAAAAAATACATACACACGAACATATAACCTCCTCCTTTTTTGAATTCTCTTAAAAATAATAATGATTAAGACGTTAACGAGTCTCTTTAATAAAACATGTGCTATAGATAGTTTAAATATACCGCAGTATTTGGTATTTCAGAAATACATTCATCAATCTCGACTTGAGTACAGATTTCACACTAAATGCCATACAAAATTTACTCAGATCTGGAGTAGTAGGTCTGGATTCTGTACTGGAGGCCAATTCTGTTATTTCACAACGTTCAACAATCTATACCGCTGCAACTGCAGTTCAACTCCGGTTGTCGTTCGATACTTTAGCAAAATCCATTCTACTATTTCTATAGACAAATTGGATTGTTGCGTCACATAAACATAACATAAACGCTACTTTTTATCAAATATATAATTGACACTGCTATATACGAATAAGAGTTAGCGTGTTCATGATCTATCGAGTTAGCAGAACATAAAGTTCGGATCGATCGATGGCGTCAATAGAAATGTAACTGCAGCTGCACTGATAATTAATAGCAGAATAAGAAAACGCATAAAAGTCGCCGTTCAGCTACGGTTCGTATGCAATTTAATTAATGGAATTGGTCCCCTGGTCCACACAATAAATAATAGTAGACTGAGCTTACTTCTGGAATACAGCTGTGAGATATCATTATTATGCCATTTCTTCAACAATTACAAACAATGCATGTATTAAAAATGCAAGGTACAAGTTCTTGCTTCTACAAAAAATGCGCCGTGCTCCCCATCTATTTCTTCCGTAATATGAACTGGTTAGATTATATATCGAATATCTGCAAAATCATTCTTACACCGCATACTTACTGCACTGTACTCTCACATATATTATACACACATAGGTACGTATCTATACAAGTATGTAGGTACACACGAGTGCTAGCTAAGACATTAACGCCCATGGATACCAATGTTTGCAATAGTCCATTGTTTGAACGCGGTGTTTCCCCAGCTATTTGCATAGTAAGTAAAGGAAATGAAAAGATGTACTTAATTCCTTCATTTGCTTAGTTCTTTTTACGTAAGATGATGTCTAATTAGTGGTGCGGAATACCTTTGGCTTTTGTTGGTTAAGTTAATGTTATCACGTAGGCAACTGCGTGGTTCATTAGGTACTTAACCATTTGTGTTGCTCAACCGATAAGCAGTAGAAAGATTAGTGTTTCGATAAAAAGGGCAATGTTTCCAGCGAAATTGCAGGGCAAGAGGTTTACATCTTAAGTATATCTAGGGGGGGATTGTTTAAAAGCTGTATCAAATCAAATCATCTACCGACTTCCAAAAAAGGAGGAGGTACTCAATTTGACTGTATTTTTTTTATGTTTGTTACCTCATAACTTTCAACTGGGTGAACGGATTCTCAAAATTATTGTGAAAGCTGGTGCTTCCCGTGTGGTCCCATTTTAATTTCATCAAATTTGGTTCAGAAGTTTTTGAAATACACTCCAATAACTGAATAGAATGGAAATTGGTACAAAATTAATAAGGTATAAAATTTTTGAAATTGCACTTGTTATACAAGTACAATTTGAAAAATTTTATACCGACTTCCATTCTATACTTTGGTAAAAATCAGTTATTGGAGTGTATCTCAAAAACTACTAAACCGAATTTGATGAAATTTAAATGGGACCACACGGGAAGCATCAGCTTTCAAACAAAAAATAATTTTGAGAATCGGTTCACTCAGTGGAAAGTTCTGAGGAAACAAACATAAAAAATATATAGTCGAATTGAGTCGTCCTCCTTTTTTTGGAAGTCGGTAGAAAAGTAACTCTGACTCATTAAACTATAGTACAAATTATTATCCTTAGCTGAGTCACATTTCTTATATACATCTTAAAATGGCTACATAATATATTTAATTAATAATCAACAATAATTACTTAAGATTACAACCTATACTCGTATAATTTCATTATTATCCACAACATGCAGCCTACAGTGAAGCCTTTTATTATTCATTATACCTACTTTATTAATACTAATTGTTTTGACATATTGAATTATAGATTTTGAATATTAATTAAAGAAGTTGAAATAATGGTTTGGGAGAACTGCACTGATAAGTGAAAATGTTAAAAGTTGAATTAATTTTTATTGTACGCATGCAAGAATCTCTCTTCTCTTCTGATCGGTTCCTCCTGAGGGTCATGACCACCATAAATGGTCTTTTAAACTGTGTCTCTGTATATGGCACTCGGCTCATAGCAGCTGATACATTTGCCTTATTTATCTCTTTGACAATGTCACCACAACAATGAGCTTTTCTAAGTTGTTTGCGTCTCTTCTGGCGACGTGTCCATAATAATTTAATCATCATAATTTTAATGTATAATCACCTACCTATAACAGTCGCAAAGTTAAATAGAATAGATTTTAAAAGGAAGGTAAAAAAAATCTTTGAATGTCACCCATTAGGTACATTCCCTAAAGGAATTCATGGACATGCGTCTGACTGAAAATTCATTTTTGTAGAAAAAATTAAGTAGGTAACATTTATGGGTTTAACATTTATTACTCGAAGCATGAAAATGTTTTGTGTATTTACTCATTGTGTTAAAATTTTAGTGTTAGTACTGTTCGTAGTTCCAAATAATAAATAAATAAGTAACTACATAGATATAGGCTATTTGACTGCTCACGCTAAATTTATGGTTTCAAAATTTATACTTATTAATGTAACTTTCAAATGACTTTATTTTTATTTTTGCAATTTCTCGGTATATTATTTGCTTTGAATATTCAATGGTTTTATTAAGTCTTATAACCACAGGAAATATATTTAAATTATAATACAATTACTTGAATGTTTAATGTAAAAATAGCTGTAATTTAATTATTATTTCTTAACAGTGCTTTATGCTTAAGTTTAAAATGTATTTGTTGACTTGCCCAATGTAACAAACAATGTTATAAGGTTAATAAACGATTCTGATTCTGATTCTTAATATATAGCAGGAATATATCTCTTTCCTATTGTGCTGAGTTGACACTTCAGAACCCACATATCGATGACGAAGCGCTTGCAGTGGAGCTGGGATTGTCTTTCTCAACAGATCGACAAGGTTAAGCAACGCTTGCTGCGGTTAGACTTTGGATGGGTGAATGTAGTAGTATTTTCAGCTAAGCGCTTCTGAGCTTAAGAGATCACATTGTTGTCTAACGACAGGAGTCGTTAAGCTGTATCAGAGGCATTCGGGTAGCCTAAAAACTTCACTATAACGGCTACTAGCCTATCCACCAACTATCATGGTTACAACATTAGAAATACCCACATTATTAATATTAATTAAGGGATAGTTAACATGTATATTCACAGTATTAACGGGATGGTTGCCATGTATATTTATTTATTTTAAATTTGCATGGCAACTATTTCCCGTTAATAATGAGATACGAGTAGACCAAAAGTAACACATGAAAAGTTACTTCTTACCCGCTGGCATCTTACAAAGTTAGATGCCAAATTGATTATTAACAATCTATTGTGAATGGGAAATGGATATATTTAGATAAGATATCTTTTAAAAAACTTTAGTTCAGTTTATTCTCAACTTGTGTATCTGCAATTTTCAGTTTCTGTCAACGTCTAAGTTTGACTTCTATTTATTTCCTACTGTGGCAACTTTAATACACTTGTACCTTCATAGTGTTCGCGTTTGCGCAACAACATGCACCATAAATTTAATAAATATGTCATGGTAACTTGAGAGTTATTATGGAATTATCACTGTTATTTTCTTAGAGTATACATAACCAAGCCATAGAGCGTGCGTTATTAACTATGAACCGTAGGCACAAGTATGCACATCACCTAAACAATGCCAGTGATATTGAGTCGGTGAGCAAAATTTGTTTTTGTGGTTATAATGGTGAAATGTGCGATGCCAGGATGTAAAAGGATTCCCGACCGTCGACGCGAAGACCGACGCATGCTACGTATTAGCTGGACAGAGACGATTAGAAACATCGATGACCTTAAACGAATGCGACTTGAAAAGACTAAACTTGTCAGGACCATCAAACAGAGAAAAGTTGCGTACTTAGGTCATGTTTTACGGCACAACCGGTATCAACAGCTGCAAACTATAATGATGGGCAAAGTTGCAGGCAAACAGAATGTTGGAAGAAGGAAATTGTGTTGGATCCGCAACATCCGACAATGGACCGGGATAAGACGGGCTGAAGATCTGTTCAAGTTTGCCCTGAACAAAGAGGAGTTTAGAAGGATGACGGCCAACCTCCAGTAGTGGAGAGACACCCAAAGGAGAAGAAAAAAGGACTAATGTTCGTACGGTGCACAGGTGCAGGCAAAGTGCACAAAACCATATAAACGTTTATGTTTTCCGAGTCATCTCTTTAGAAAGGTTTAGTAATGGATCCACCGCTTTTCTAGAACGTGACTTAGACATGATAGTGACTTAATGGCAGACTTAATTATGCGACTATGACTTTTTGCTTGAATAGAAATATCAGACAATATCAGTTGATACAAAATGATTAAATAATTATATATATAACTTGTGGTTTGGCAAATGTACAAACCTACGAGTCACCTAATAATAATAAAAAACTCGTTGTAAAAAAATCATAAAATTCGGGATCCAGTGGGACACCACATTCAAATCTTTATTTTCACATTTATAGAACGCAACTAGCTGCAACCAGCGCAACAAAGCTTGGCCAGTTGGCGCAGTTTTGTAGCAACCCTGTCTTCAGAGCCGCTAGTCCCGGGTTCGATCCCCGGACAGGTCAAACATTAGTGCGCATGAACATGTTTGTTTGACCTGTATCTGGGTGTGTATATGTATATAAGTATGTATACCAGTCATCAGGTTACCGTAGTACAGACTCTGCCTGGTCTGGGACCTAAGACCTTGTGTGGATGTTGTCTCATATATTAAGAAACCTAGTGTGTGAACCTTTATAATTTACATGGGAACCAATTATATATAAGTACCCCTAGCTGGCCTTGCAACTACTTCTAACAATTGGTTATATGTGTACACAATGCCAGTAATTACCATCGAGTTTGCACTTAGGTGGTGGAGCTGGTGAAAATTGATACTTTTAGCATTCTCATTCATGTTTATCGTCTAGTTAGCGATGGTGTGCCAAGGTTGTGCGGGACGCTTTATCATTATCTAACTTCTGCAAAGTCATTCTGTGATTCATCATCAATGTCTTATATTATCGCATATCTTGAAGCATCGTTGTTTGTCCAAAACTTGTGCTCTTGTGCTATAAGATATACTTAATGTTCCTAGGGTCAAAACGTATAAAGAAATCTAATAAGAGCGAGCAACTGTTTTAATCAAACAAATCAACAAGTACAATTTGAAAAGTTTAATACCGACTTCCATTTTGTTCAGTTATTGAAGTGTAACTCAAAAACTACTACACCGAATTTGATAAAATTTAAATGGGACCAAACGGGAAGCACCAGCTTTCTAACAAAACAAAGAATTTTGATAATCGGTTCACCTATGAGGTAACAAACATAAAAAAATACAGTCGAATTGAGTACCTCCTCCTTTTTGGAAGTCTGTAGAAAATACGGTGTATTATGAGCATGCACCTGAAGAACATGCTTGCAAATGATTAGTATACATATTCACTTCTGATTATAATCTATATATTTATATTATTTATTGTTGTTGTGTACAGATCGCGCGGCGAGAGTTTGGCTTTGACCTTCGGGTGGAGGGGATTACTGCGCATGGGTACTGTCGCGCCATGTGACAGAGAGAGACAAGAGTCCCTCGTCTTCGATGTGACAGAGAGAGACAAGAGTCCTTCGTCCCTCTAGCCACCCTGTGATACCCAATTTTTGACTTCTGCGCAATAACGGTCAAAGCCAAACTCTCGCCGCGCGATCTGTACCTACGTCTTTTTCGTAAGTGTCTGGCTAAGGTTAAGTTTCCTTTGATATTAGGCATACATATATAAAACATATAATTTGTCTGTGATATTAGGTGTTATTTAAATACCTATGCCTTTAAAATGGTTGTCTGTTAGTGCGTTCGAATAGGCTCGTTGTGATCGTTTTTATAATAATAATAATAATAATTTATTTCATAATATTAGCACTTACATAGTTTTAAACTTATATAATATGGCTAGAATGTTACATAAAAATGTTTGAAGTGTCTGTCGCCGAACTAGGCTTATCGCCTGTGTTTCAGCATACAGCGAAAATAACGCTAAAAACGCTCACAAGGGGCGTTCGAAATGTTCGAATCGGGAATCTGTGGGTGAACATGTTGATGTCTCTTTTTGTTCAGCGTTCGGAAAGCTAAAAAAGAAGATTTTTGCTACCACAAAGTGCAATTTTTGACCCACGTCCGGAGCATGGTTGTTTGTGATCGTTTTTTGACCACTATGTATTTGACAGCATAATCATGCGATTTTAGGTCTTATTCTCAGTTGAGCGTTCGAATAGGGTGTGGGCAAAAGTGGCAAAAATAACGTTTTAACGCTTTACGAACGCTTTAACAAAAGAGCCATCAATGACAACGCCACTAATGCCCTCATAAGTTAATAGAACGCATCTTGTATAATGTGGCCAGTGGCTCTACCATGAGTTGGCAACGTAAATGTCATCTATAGTCGATACTCGATCTCGCGTACCTATTAAGCTTGTGATTGGCGTACTCGCTATCAATTTTAGTTCTACAATTGACCGCAAGGTAGCACTGTTCTTTTTTTTAATTTTTAGCGGGAGTCGATAGCGAGCATCGATTGGTCTCAATGTAAGCATGGTAAGCCTGTACTATGATGTAACTATGTAAGTTTTCTTAAAATATTAAAATAAAACAATAATTTTAACTAAAAAGTCTCTAAAGTTACTGTTATCGACATATGTACAGATCGCGCGGCGAGAGTTGGCTTTGACCGTTATTGCGCAGAAATCAGAAATTGGGTATCACAGGGGGGCTAGAGGGACGAAGGACTCTTGTCTCTCTCTGTCACATCGAAGACGAGGGACTGTTGTCTCTCTCTGTCACATGTGCGCGACTGTACCCATGCGCAGCTATCCCCTCCACCCGCGCGATCTGTACCTACCTACTGCTTTTTGTGCATTGTTGGAGCAACCTTAGTCGAATAATTGTATATATTGTCTACTGTAAACAAAATGCGCTCTCATTTGGACCCACTGAACTTGAACACTACGCGACATAGGTACCTACCCTTTTACCGTTGGCAGAGGTATTTCTTTTAATCTTTTGAATTGTTGACGTGTTTTTGTTTTGTCTGTCTATCGAGTAGACTGGACAGGAATTATAGTTAAGCTGTTATAAATTATATTAATTTACTAGCTGGTGCCCGCGGCTTCGTCTGCGCAAGATTAGTACTTCGAGTAGCTTAGTATGTTCTCCAAGGCAATATATATATCTTTACACAAAAAAACCGTAAAACATGTACATGGTCAAACGCAATTTTATTGGCATAATGATACGAGTATTATATGAGTAAATTTAAATACTTGGTAAATCACAGTTCAGTAAACACAAACAATAAAATACAGAACTTACGTACATACAAATCTATACTTATCACCACAGAATTCGCCCTATTTACACTTTATATCTATGCTTATCACCATGGAAAAAACTGTCATTACATTTCAAACCCTTGCCGGTATTTGTGTTACATTTCATCACTCTTGACAGTCGCCGAGCACGTCTAGTGTGCCGAACTGTCTAAAATCTAAATGAAAGCGTGCTTTCGACGAAGCCATCAGAAAGTGACACAAACTTTGACAGTACTGTCATCATTACGATTTGACGTAGGCGAATATCTTCTTATTTTGTCTTTGCTGTGCCCAAGAATATTACCATTTTTCACCCGCGTGGTGATAGATGATGATGATGATAATGAAAAGTATTCTATGAATTAATCCAGCACCTCATGTACCTCCATACCAACTTACATCAAAATTGGCCGAACCCTGAGCGTGAAAGAACAAAAAACATCCACACATCCATCCATCCATCTATCCAAACTTTCACATTTATAATATTAGATAGTGTTTTCCAATTAGTGCAATTTTTGGTCTCTCACCGCATCAACTTCCCATACATTAAACTATAGTTTCTATGGTAATGTCTCGAACACAAAGCAATAAACTTACTATCACTTAGATTTATAAATATTGCAAAGATCTCATTGTGTAAAACATATTATCGTTAGGTATCACTTACTCTATTCAAACTGCAGAACTCTCTTCCGTGGCATTGAATTAATGAGCGAATTCACTCACGCTTCCATTATACGACTGCCTACGCGTTCAATTCGTGCCGTACATTGCCAGCTACAAGCGTGTTACTACGATCATCCTCATACAAAACCTTCAATGTATTAGAAGATAATTGTGCTAGTGATTCTTTACGGTTGTTTTATGGTGGTGGTGGAAGGTGATTCTTGGCCTAGTTGGGAATCGGGGCGTAGCGAAAGAGACAGTCAGTGACGTGATGTGAGTGCGTTGATGACTACGCGATGGTCATTGGACTAATTAGAAAATAACAAATAGTTCAATTGCTTTTAGAAAAATACATCCGTTTACAAAATACTAAATCTAACAAGGAACATAATGCCTACTACCAAAATCGAATCACGAAGTTTCGTTTGACGGATTTCACGATTTCTACTGTGAAAGTGAAAATGCACAAATAAAGTCAAGGGTAATTGTATTTGTGCTTTATCAGTTTCACACTTTTTCAGTTCAATCTAGAAAACTGTCAAACGAAACTTCGTAGCTCGTTTTTGGGAGTATACCCAGGTGACATTGATAAGTGAACATTGGAAGTAGAGCCGGTTTTCTACCGACTTCCAAAAAGGAGGAGGTACTCTTATGTTTGTTACCTCATAATTTTCGATAGGGTGAACCGATTCTCGAAATTATTTTTTGTTTGAAAGCTGGTGCTTTGGCATATTTGCAAGGCTTAAGCGAAAAGCAGTTCTACCTTCTAATTACTTTTAATTAGAAGGTAGAACTGCTTTGCGCAGTAGTATCTAGATCTCAAGAGGAGTAATACTCAGTGGAGTGTACCCTATATAAGACAAGCTGCCCTCGACACATCTGCTTATAGTACACCTACACACTGATTGTAGATATACACCCTATTTGTATAATTACCAAAAAAAAACAGCACTATATGCTGCTGGTACTTAATACATACATGGGAAGCATATTTAAAACTACTTTAAATAAAAAACCCACATAATCATCAATATTTGGTCAAACGTCTAGATTGATTCACACCTACAAATTTTATTCTAGGCATTTCCACTATTCATTAAGATATACTACATGCGCGCGGTTTATGCATGAAACTTAACACCCCTACATAGAAATGTATCATTCATTCATAACATTCGGCAAACTCGCGTCCTAGCTCGTTAGACCTGGCCACCGGACCAACTCCGCACCCTCCGCCCTGCCACCGCGCGGCCTTTGTTTCTTCCGAAAACGAACGAACGAAAGCCGAAAGTCGACAATCTCTTTCACACCGAACGCTCGGGTGGGGGGTGTAAGAAAGAGTAAGAGAGATATTTTTTCACTGACGCGAATCATGTGTTTTCATTAATAAGTTGTACATAGGCATGTAGTATTTTTGTTAAGATGGTGTCCATACTTTTAGATGGAATTTTCGAAAACTTTAACAATTAATAATTATTTCACTGTGAAGTAATAAACAATTTTGACTACATATCTACAATTACACTTTTGTACCGCCCATTTTTTTTTGTAATTATACAAATAGGGTGTATATCTACTAAACAAAAAAAATTCTAAAAAGTTTTTGAGTCATACTTCAATAACTGAAAAGTGTTTCACCTATCTTGATGATATCATCATTGACGGTGTATCCCGTAAGTAGAGGTCACTAAATGGGTGGAAAAAATATTTTTATCAAAAAATAGAACCAACTTCTACACTAAAAAGTGTAAAATAACTTGTCGAAGTCGGTACACGCACGCAATATTATGATAATAGGTACTTTAGAACTATCATGGTACCGACTTCAACAAGTTATTTCACACTTTTTAATGTAGAAGTCGGTTTTATTATTGACATTTTTTTTCTTTTACTCTATGAGGATCTAATAAGTAACTATGTCACAATACCTATACTGCCTTTCCACTATTGGGAACTACATTTTTTTATACTTACACTTCTAAAAGCCTAATATATCAATATACCTATCTGTCTATATCTATCAGTATAATACAATAAGCGAGGAAACAGACCCCTAAGCCAAGCGCATTTTAGGGCCTTATTCCATAAAGTATACTTATTTCTTATACTAAGCAGTGAATCCAGACTTGAGTACAGATCTGAGTAAATTTTGTGGCATTGGTAGCAATGCATTTGATCAATAAACTAAACTAGCTTACTAAAATTAAATTAATATAGTCCTTTTTCCTTGAAGATAAATATCTAAATTTAGCGCTGTCATTTGGAAGTGTTATACTTATTTGGATTTTAGACTAAACAGAATTAAAACTGCCATTTAGAGATTTTTACAGAATACATTAATATTTACAGAATAAACACCATTGACTGTCAAATCTATATTAAGTCTGGATCACAAATAAGCATATTTCTGGTATATGCCGTAGACACAAATTATTATCAATAGTTCAAGGCATTATAATGTAATAATAATATATGCAAATTATGATCAGAAACCCAATGCCTCCGTTTATATATATAAAATCATTGCAGAAACCCAGTAAAATACATATTAATAGTATAATTACGCACACCTCAGTAACTACCTACTGTTTACATTGTTTGTGTTACTTAAGCATGAGAAACTTTCATATAAGTAAGTATGGTTTTAAACATGTCTCATTAACAGATCAAATACATTCAAAACTTAAACATTTTAGTGCTTAATCAGTGTATAAAAATGTCGCTAGTTTCCAGTGTCAAAGCCATTACCTGCTAAGTTAATTGAAAACAAAGGCTTTCACAGCATAATTCAACATTATTTAATAGCAGTACGCATACACACTTTTCATTATCACAACACGTAACTTCGAGACCTAAAGGTGTGGCTAAGTACCTATCATTGTTTCTAGGTCTAGGATACTAGTGCCTGTACTTATGAGCTGTGTTCATGACGCATAACGATCAGTAAATAAATGACTGACGTTTTCGTAATTAGACCGTCATTATCTAGTTATAGTACACTATTTTGCAGAATTGTATTTGCTATATAATATAATGAATAAAATCACACTAATATTAAGTAATAATGCAGTAAGTTTTACTATTGGTAGATTTCTCTTTCTTGCGTCTCTAGGTAGAGTCGTTTTTATTGCCACTGTTGCGTCAGATGTTCTGTTCGAAGTAAAAGTGCGAAGCATCTGTATTAGAGTTTGAAAAACAGTTTAGTATTTGAAGTTACAACATGACTCAAAAACAGGTCTTGGGGTAAAGTAAAGCGCAGTGCAATCCCACGCAAAGCTCTGGGTGCCAATACAGCTGTTAAGCCTAGTTCGGACTAGGCAAGTAATATAGTAGAGTAGCGAGTAATTTAGTGGCTAAAAGTATGCGAACCACAACAATATAGTCTAGTAGTTTAGTGAGCGATTTAGTCGAGTCGATCCATTTTATTATATTTTTTTCGAGCGAGTAGCACCTATCACCACGCATCCGCGACTACTGGTCCACCGGCTAAACAATTCCGAGTCCGAACCTGTAGATTAGCTGAATTGTCGAGTAGGCTGCTGAAATGCAGCCCGTTCATTTTACAAAACACTTGTGTACTGTACGTGACCGTAATGCGAACCATTTCTGGACAGTATCGAGTAGTTTATCTTCTAAATTACTCGCTACTCTTAGTCCGAACTAGGCTTTAGAGATAACAGTCTGGAGCAAGTAAAATCTTAAAGATGTACAAGAATTAATGATCTGGACGTAAAGAGTCGATGAGCGTGCAACTTCGTCCGAATCGATATGCTCTCATATGTAACTAGGTAATTTGGAAACCACGAACATAGAGTAATCTCTCAGATTTAGAAAAGTTGAAAACATGCTTTTCTCTAATGATTCGTCGTTGCGTTCGTCGACGAGTTCACCGATGTCAAATACTTTATGAGATATCGCCCTCGTACATAAGGTTGCTTTACCAACGTTTCTTGTCATCTCGTCATATGTTTCACGGATGTTGTCAAAGATGCAACGATGTTTGCTCTTACGGCCTTATTAATAAACTTGTAATAAACCATACAAAATAAAATAAAATAGTTATAACATCTATCTGTCAATTTTTCGCTTGCAGTAAATGTCACGCGTGAAAGCAAGACAAAGCATGTTACGCCTAATCACAAAGCAGTTTACGCAACGTTTATTAATAAAGGCCTTAGAGAATAGCACAGCTGAGCTCCGAGTCATAGCACTCATAGCGCTGATATTTCCTCACATTTGTTTTATTTTGTAGTATAATGCTGAAGCTTTATTTTTATTTATATACCAGGTGGTCGTGGTTCTCACACCATGACCACTACTGGTATATAAATAAAAAAATGTCTCAACATGGTCAGAACAACCACGTCTTCTATTATGTCTTCGCATAACGTATATCTCTTTAAAATTGATAAATACTCAGTACTTTGTAAATATATTTTTGCTTGTTTTAAACTGTGAGATTCAGTGTGCAACGTAGATTCGTTGTAGTAGATGATAGGTTAACAATATTATTTATTATATTTATTTCAGTCATATAAACAAATATAGATTTTACACACGCTTTCTAGTGTACTTTAATCTCTAAAACTATATAAGTGTTGATTCGACGGAAAATGCGGGACAGGTGAAGCTTAACACGCTGCCAGAAATAGCAAAGTCAATAACATTCTAAATTTATTTGTAATAATCTATATGCTATCTATTTAAAAATAGAGAACAGTTAAAAGAGAAAAACATTTATCACGAATAAGTTTAGGCAAACAGCTTAGTCATATCGTAAATAAGTAACATAAAACGAGAAATAAAGTGTAGATTGGAAGTGTAATTTAACTTAATGGTTTTCTAGCATGTTTGTCAAGAATCCTTGAAACTGTAGAACTTAAAACACTAAACATTCAAAAAACTGTTATTTACACAATCTTGGAGCGTCTGCGACTATGTTGCAAACCCGTTATTATAATAATAATCGTGATCATTAAGATTCCGTGGCTGACAGACTTTCGCAATTTTATAAACCTGTTCGCCTTAACAGATGTCCGGTTACAAACTGCTCGGGCCTCTTTTAACAGACTATGCCCACCATGGTTAGGGTAGGTAAGGTAACGTTTACTCTTTACTTACTAGGTTAGGTAGAAATGCGCTTGGAGGAACACTCCGGGTTTTTGGTGGGTACGGACTCCCACATAACCACCGTGCTCCCGCGGGGGCGGTGGTATCTATAAAAGATTTTCCCGAAAAAAAAATAAGTGGTAACTCTTTACTTTATGTGAAAGTTACTCATGCTAGTGTTGTTAGCAGTAGTAGTATTAGTAGTAAGTAGGTTTATTCCAGGGTAGGAAGGAGTTACAAAACCCTCTCCACCGACGTTGTGCAGATCAGATTCTACTACTCGTATTTCACAACGTCCATCAATCTAACCCGCTACAACTGCAGTCCAACTCTTGTTGTCGTTCAATAATTACCCAAAAAGCCATTCCACTATTTCTAAAGATAAATTGGAACGAAACGTCACGTAAACGTAACGTAAACGATACTTTATTATAAAAATATACACCAATATCCGTTTCTATCCGTCAATAGCGTCACTTTCATAATTTATCGAGTTAGCAGAATATAAAGTTTTGGTCAATAGAAACGTGAAATAGTAGACAGTATAGTAGAGCCACAGTCTATGTAAACTTATTTTTATGCTGTGGTAGTAGTAACTTTATGATAAAAAACTATGTTAGAGTAAATTATCGTCATTATCATTACCAATAATATTCCATTCAGCCCACTACTGTGTGCTGTTATTTCAGTATACACTGTTCTGCCTGTCATAAATGCCTTAACAATAATAGTAAAGTTAAAGTAAATTAGACAAAACTTCTGTGTATCACATCGTAACAGCAATTTAACAGAATTTAATCAATCGCCCTCAATTTTTTTAAAGTTTTAATCCCGCAAAGTGAAAGCAACTTTCATTCGTATACCGGACCTACTTCGGCATTCACGGCTAATGATATTCGAGACTCAATTGAATATAACTTTTTAAGAAGAAATATCAGGCACAATACAAATTAATATCTAGTTAGTGCGTCTTCGGTGATTTCAGTGGGCCTAGCACAAACATTTGCGTAAGAAGTATAAAATAATCGTATCGTATACAGTAGAAACTATCAATTTTCTGGTACAACACACAGACACAGATAACACATAGTTTGTACTGTATACTTCAACGATACGATTACGTTACACTTACGCAAATTCGTGCTAAGCCCACTGGATCTTGATACTAGTGCCCAAAGCTAGTGACTGTATTTTTTACTGGGATTTGTAAATTGACAACTGGCATGTTATGTTTAGCTTTATATAATAAGTTACTTCAGTAAGAAGGTAAGAACAATTTAGAAACCTGGCAGTTGTCTGCAGTAGAGTTTTCAGAGAGTTCCTATTAGAACAAAATTATAAAAATCCACATGCTTAGTGGCACATATCAAGTATTTATACTTGGTATAATAAAAATTAAAAAAAACCGACTTCAGCACTAAAAGGTGTCAAATAACTTGATGAAATCGAAATACTATAATGTCCATGATAGTCCAATAGTACCTATTATCACAATATTGTGCGCATGATACCGACTTCAACAAGCTATTCACACTTTTAAGTGTTGAAGTCGTAGAAGTATAATTTTTTTTATCCTTTTATGAGAATCCTATTACTTAACGGCCTAAGGCATCTTTATGTTCTTATCATTACTACTTCGTAATTATACTACATTATACTAAAATGGCTAGATATAACCTTTATAAACCGCTAGCTGCGCTCTGCGGTTTCACCCACGTTAAGACGCGCTCGTATCCTGATAATAGTAAAAAGCAGAATCTTTAAACATCTAGTGTAACGAAACAGATCAATAATATTGTATGAAAATAATACTTAGGTTAGAAAAGGAACAGGAAAAGAGTAATAACCTAACAGAATTCCTTAATATTCCTCGCTCTCTGCAGAAAAAAATCCTGAACAAGTCCATAAAAATAAACTTTCACGTCCAAATTCTCAGTTTTCAGCGATAACACTATATTTTTTTTAGGTAATACATAGCCAACATATAGTACTAAAGTAGTAACCAGCAGTTTTTTCAATTGTGTTAGTATATATCGAAATATATTTAAAAAACGTACAAAATTAATGCATTTCGCATCACATCGTCTAATATAACAAGCGATTTTCAACCTTGCGTAAAGCATCGTAAATTATTTTAAAATTGGGGTTAGACCGCGCCTTAAGTAGTTTTAAGTGTATTCATTACAAACAAAGAAACAATCATAAGTACCTATATCTTTCCTCTTTATTATTAGAGTAGATAAAGATTAAAACCAAGGTACGAATAATGTATTATATACTGGATTGTACCTGGCGTTACTATTCGATATTTCAAAATGAAAAGGTATTTATTATAAAACTGTATTAAGGTGGATGATGCCATAGTACCTAGTTGGTCTTATCATGTAAATTTGCTTTACGGGGGTGACATTGTCAAAATTATGACAAAACTCCCTTAAAAATTTAAAAATAAAAAAAAACTGTATTACGTCGCTTTGCTTTATTGTCAACATAGACTAAATGGTCAACAGTTTCCGCAGTATACGCGATATGAACTTTTTAAATTTTTCCACACTTTGGGTTACATTATCAAAATTTTCATACGGATCCCTAATTTTTTTGAAAATATTATATAGCCTATGGTCACCAGGGAAATGTAGGGATTCTAATCGTGAAGTAATTGTTCTAATCGTTTCAGTACTTTCGGAGCCTATTCAATACAAACAAACTTGGGACTGATCACTCCAGGATCTATCTACTCGTGTACTAAGATGTCAAAGTGTAGCGTGTCTTGCCCTACTGATACCATTATTATGTTCTCTTTTGTAAGGCAACACACTGGAGCTAATATTTGTAGTACCTAAGTAAAAACATTGTAAAAACATCTATATAAAAAGAAAGGCCCCGAGTTTCTTGCCGCTTCTTCTCGGTAGGCACTATATATTTTGGAACGCGGCGGTAGTCTTTAAAGTACATTACAATGAAAAATTGACGTTCATAAGTGCGTCTTTGATGCCTAAATAGTATAAATAATTTTGACTTTGACTTTGACTTTGAAACAAACAAACCTTTCCTCTTTATAATATTACATTAATAATTATTATAATTATAGTATAGATTAGTGTAGATAATAAACTTCTTTATTAAGTACTTCAGTAAACCTTGTTTGTTTGCATAACTACACATTTAAAGACCACTATAGTACAAATTATGGATTTTACGGTAGTAGATATTCCTTGTAGGTACCTACTTTAGCTTTACGTATAATAGCTATTAGTTATTATATAATGTTATGGTCTTATAACATTGAGATGTTTGATTAAAACAATAATTGCTGTGTGGATAAAAGTTTGTAGAGCGGTAAAACGGTTTATGGATAACGGTTACCAATGATTTTTTGAAGTTATGTATTTGTTACCTAGACATGAAAATTTCTTCTAGCTCTCGGTGGAAAATTACTCCGTCCGAAATTCTTATTTTTTTTTATATAAACTGATATTTATGTATACTGAAAATTTATATAAACTGTTTCAGATACATGCTTATAAATATATGCATGCATGAAGTTTACATTCAAATAATATCTTGCACAACGATCCTTGAACTAAAATCTGGGTTAAATAATATGAGATAAAACGTGAGTTTTACCTTCGCCTCAGTAATTGCATCCGTTCAATTCTTTTGTCCGAAAACTACAAATAAATTTGGGAAATACTAGCGTTAATCTAAAATTGGTAATGCTTTTGCATTTTATTGATAAGCAGACAGGTGTATTATATAAAAGTTATGTTTAAGAACTCATAAAATATTCATAAATTATTACCAAGAAAACATATTGTTCAGTATAGGTAACCGACTTTAAATAAAGGAGTAGGTTCACAAATCGACGCGTATAGTCTATACTATACAATATATAATAATATTATAAAGAAGAAATATTTGTATGTAAGTATGTTTGTAACGAATTGGCTCAAAAAGTACTGGACCCATTTCAAAAATTCTTTCACCATTGGAAAGCTACATTCACCCAGGCATAACATAGTAACATAGGCTACATAAGATTCATCATCATCATCCATCACCGCGCGGATGAAACCGCGGAGAGCAGCTAGTATAGATATAAATTATATTATTATAGGTATACTTTTAGGCATGACCATGCCTAACTTTTTAGTAGATCATCCAAATTTTTTGCACAGATTTTATTTTATAGGTATAAAATATTACACCAAATATATAATGTCAAAATTCATCACCATCTGCTTTTTTCAGTTGGTTAATATCTAATAAAAACAACGCGTATGTTGATGATATACTTATTTTACCTCCTTTCAGTATAGTCGAAGATATTTCGTATTTATTAAATAGTTATTGACACACACAGAAACATGGATACATTATCAAGTAAATCAATGTATCTACTGATTTACGCTATACGTATAAATAATTATTTATTCGTAGGTTTGACCCAATAAAAATGTTTTAAACAACTGCTTTTATTTACAAAACTAAAAAATATTTCTGTTTTTAATTTTTGTTTTGTATATGTTTTTCTTAGTTAAATATACGAACGTCTCAAATTTGGGCGAATTACGCGTATACTTTTTATTTTTGCACATAATATTTCTCATGTAAGAATATGATAACGATGCGTGGGTACATAACATTTCTTATAAGTGTTAATATTTTTTTATGTTAATTTAAAAAAAATAAAGTTATTGATTTTACACAAAAAAATACTGCATGCAATAATAAAATACTCACACTCCAACAACACCAGGCAGTTCTCCGAAGAAATCCTTCCTGACCTCAGATTTGTATTTCACCAAACAAGGCATAGCTGGCCTGAAGGGAGTCGGTCCTTCTCTCCTGTACATCCTCTCAATTTCATCCGCATCGTAGACAAAGAGCAGATCTGGTCTGCCAATCAAACCACCCAACCGGACGATCCGACCATATTTGTCCAGAAAATGTTTGGTCACTTTCGCGAACTCGGAAATATCGAACTGACCGATTACAGGCACCATACGCCATGTGTTCCCTAGGATAGGGATGGGTTTCGGTCCTGGGACTTCAGAGTAAGGTTTGGCGTTCGCGAAGATTTCCTCGCTGAGCTCTGCTGTGGGAGCTATTTGCGATTGCTGTCGTTTTGAGAAAGGGCAGCCAGTTGCTGCGTATCGGGCATTTCTCTGGGCAAATGGGCGGGAATACGCGGTGAAGGTACGGAGGGAGCGACCCATGGCGGTTTAGGCCGCTGTGACGACTGCCGCGCGCGTTCTGCCGCAAATTTACCGTTCGTACCGAGCGTGCGCGGGAGTTGATCGTTGATTCATGTAGTAACTGTCACATAATCTGTGACTTCGGTTAACCACAGAAGAAGTATTAGTGCTACGTCGGAATGATCGCCACAGAATCAGAAAAAGATGGAATTGCCTTTTCTTTGAGATTCGCTTGTTGACCGTTTCGAAAATACCTAACAATATTTCGTTAACAGGTTCCTATATGAAAATATTGCAAAAGGATAATATTTTTATGGGAACTGTTATCTAAATATAAAACATGTTCCAGAAAGATGATAAAGAATTATTACAATATAATATTAGTACAACCCCCTTTTCACACAATTCAAAGACAATTCATAGACTAGTTGCACTCCGCGGTTGCACCCGCGTTGTGATGGATGATTATGATGATACTAAAACCATCCTTTGTGTTAAACTAGCGCTTCATCTACCTCCATACTAAATTTCATCGAAATTAGTCCAGCCGTTTGAGTGTGACGAAGTAACAAACATACAAAAACACTCAACTATTTTCGCCTTATTAAAGCTAGTGTGATATCTATCAAATGATAACGTAAGTAAATCGCAAGTGATATTACTGGGCAAACAAGGGTTAAAAAGAACAAAGTTTTGTTACAAAGCCTTGCATTAAATGCAATACAAATAAAATACAAGTTACGTGTAACTTAATTATTTAAGAATATTTTAATATTTGTATGGTTTATCTATAGGGAAAAAAATATATTTATTTATTTATTTATTGTACCCTGTAACTTCTTATTGGTTGAATTCGTAAGGGCGCTGTCGGTAAAGAATAAGCAATCAAATCAATGAAAATTTGTTAGTTCCTTTTTCTGCCACCCATTCTTCACTCTTCTAAGTGTCATGCAAGTAAATGTTCATCCCTTCATTGTATTTTGGCAACATCTCTAACTTCATTCGTTGTTTGTCTTGATATTTGTGATTGGCTCGTTTTATTGAACTGAAATTGTAATTCTGCCTGTAACTTTTAATAAATTCTAAACTCCTTTTTCAATGGCTATAACTTTGTTAGTGCTGCAAGATATTAACTTTGACATTGGTGGAATGTTAACTAATTAAAATTAAAGTTTGTAGTCGCTCCAATGCTAATATCAAGCCAATATGGCCAAAACGAAGTGTACAAATTGTCATTGAATATGGCTGTGAAATGTGAAAATAACTATTGTTTGGTTATACAATGAAATAATTGAAAAAAAAATCTTTCTGGAAAGCACTGTAAATCGCTATGTAAGAACACCCGTCATTTATTGTAAATATGTAAACATTAGTGTCATTTTAGGTTCGAGAAAAATAAGAATCTTTATAATGCATACTTTATTGCTGAGTTGAAATTAATTTACCTTCAGGGTGTATGCTTCATCTCGGCATTATAAGATTCATTGTCCAGATAACTTATGACTTGATAACTTTTAATTAGTATGTGACTTTTTAAATTGATAGCAAATAATTAACTGTACATACGTTACTGTTTGGAAATATTTGTAGAGAAATAAAATATGATAATTAAAAGTTATTAAGTGATTCAGAATATACAAATGTTTGTTCGTGATTGATGATAGGTCTACATCCAATAAGTACTGACTCTCATACCAAAGGTATAGAAATTATGTATTATTTCTTTCCCTTGTATAATATGCAAATAGATGTGCAGGAAAATATTGAAATCTGTTGTCTAGTGCATAGATGTCGTTATCTGAGAGATCTCCTGGTTTGAATGTTGTAAATTTAGTATGTTATTTAATTTTAAGCAGCGTTTATATTAGTAAGGCCACTAATCTCCTTTCTTTTATTACGAAGTAAATAATAATCAGTGTGTGTAAGCATTAATTATTTTCTTAACTATGCTTACTAAGAGATCCTAATATTTTATAAAAATTGTTTTCCAGTTATATAATTTTAAAATACTTATAACTAAACTTATTTTAATATTGATTCTATTAATTGATAATCGTATGCTCTGAATGTATAATGTTTACTGTACTATGTATTAGTGTATCTTAGGTGGAAATATTAAACCTAATACATAAATAGCATATGATGACAAAGTTATATTTTACAGCCAGCCGAGTTCAATAAATAGGATTTTAGCGTAAAATAGATAAGTTCCCATGGCAATGAGTGTTTGGATTTGTGCATAAAATCCGACCTAAACGTAAATAAATATTACCCAAATAATACCTAAGTTTATGATTATCATTAATCACTAGTTATATATGGCATACGTTTTTAATGAAAATAATAATTCATAAAATTGTATGTTAATAGAAATGTATCTCTAAAATTTTCTTGTATAACTTTAATTTTTTTGTAAATATAAGTACCTATTAGTTAATTAATAATTGTATAACTATTTGGTTTAATTAAGATAAGGCTGATTTGTTATTTACTGCTATATACGTTTGCTAGAAATAAATAAATAAAATACTATGAAGACCGTGAAGTACTGCGAAGAAGTGTACCTAAGTGACACTGCGATTGCTAAGAACGCTCGTGGCGCTTATTCGTTAAGACCACAATGTATCCGTAACTAGTTAGTTAGAAATATCTATAACTCCTTAGTACTCAGTTCTGCGACAAGCAAACCTCGC
Source organism: Selenia dentaria (assembly GCA_917880725.1). Taxonomy (NCBI): domain Eukaryota; kingdom Metazoa; phylum Arthropoda; class Insecta; order Lepidoptera; family Geometridae; genus Selenia; species Selenia dentaria. Next base: position 17,108,403 of record OU862885.1, read on the forward strand.
CAGCAATGTGTAAATTTCAAAAACATTCGTAAGTCCATCAATGCCTAGTTGTGAGCAAGGCTTGTATAGCACTTTTCTCATAGTATGCGCGGAATTTAAAACTATTATTTTAAATATTATATTACTTTTCAAAATCAATGACGAACAACGAACAACAACAGTTTTTCCCGTATTAACCCGTTGAATGGCGATTCGCCATATTTGGCAATTACAATAGATTTCGTAGAAATCTACCTACTTTTCCAGGAACTGCAACGTGTATGGTTAAAGTGTTCCTAGTTTTTTTTTCAATAAACAGCTTTCTATGTGCAAGCCAGTTCGAAATTTAAATAAAACCTTTGACAAAGTTACCTATTTGGTTGCCATGTTTCGGAGTAAAATATCTTTCCATTTTTAAATTAGGTACACGACAGATATGAGTTTACTATTATTATGTAATGTACTTGGCGGCTTAACTACGACAGTTAAGTATTTTCATACTACTTTTGCCGGCCGCTGCTCGCATGTATTTGGCCAGTACAGCAATTTTAATTTATCTTGAAGCAGGATTTCAGAATACTGAAATTTCCAAGCATGTTTGAGAAAAAAATATTCCACATACATTTGGTAACATATACCTTACATACTTGGCCTTTCTAGCCAGTACATTCAATGTTCTGTGATAATTGCAGTTCATTCGAATGTAACTGTTGCCCATACTGCGTACATACGGTATCTCAGTGATACTGGTTACCGACATTGCAGTCATGGGCGACTGATGCCGTTCTCTTAGTCTGGTTAAAAACACCATCTCTTGTAGAGCAATATGTTAACTTTGAACTATTGCGACATGAAAGCGTAGTAGGTGCTATAATAATGTTAAAGCGAAAGATTTTTACAGTTTAACAACACCGGATCACAAATCTTAAATGATAACGTATATTAATATTAGCCCCGCCCCGTGGTTTTACCCGTGTGGGGATGGATGATGATGATACAGTAGAAAAAGTGTCCTATACTTATTGCAATTTTAAACAGAAAAATATAGATCCTCGGACGGGATTTGAGCCCGCTTATCTTCTGACAAGCCGTGTCAGACGCCATGACCACGAGGCCACCGACTCACGCCGTTCGAGTATTTAATTTGTAATCTCTATTTTATTTTAACTGTGTCGCGTGGGGACGGAGCGAGCGACATCTATTGAACAGCTTGAGAGAATTATCCAAACAACAATGAGGTTTTTGAAACACTTAAATTTCGTGTTGATGTCGCGGCGCAACCCATCATAATTTTTATTACATGATTTATAAAACATTAGCTTAAATAGATAGGCGAGATCGAGTATCGCTATAGTTTTTTTTACGCAGTGTAATCCTTTATGGATACCACCAGCCCCGGGGGGAGCACGGTGGTTATGTGGGAGTCTCTACCAGAAGGGCAGCATACCCACCAAACCTCTGCGGTTTTCCATCACTGCCGTGTTCGCCAGAACACTTGGCGTGCCGCAACTGCCTCGGGGGACAAAACCCGCAAATGGGCGCCAGATTCCCCCGAGTCTGGGCGCCCTAAGTCCTCCTACGATGGGTCAGGTGAGTAGCCCCACCGCCTGCTACTTCGGCCGCAGAGGATAGGGACAGCGGCGCTTCTCAATACCGACAGTCCTCTTCCCCTGCGACCCCACCGCGTCCGCCATCTAACGGTGGCAGTCCCGTCAAGGCCGCGAAAGGCAGGGAGAGCGGCTCACCGTAATACCGGCACTCCTCTCCTGCCGCGGCCTCTAACTCTCAGCCGCGGTGCCGCCCATACGACACCGCAGTCCGCCTCAGACGCAGAGGCGCCCATACACCACCGCAACCTACAGTAACCGCTCCCATGTGGACTTGGAGGGCAAAGCCCATAGGAACGGTCCCACCTCGGGCCCGCCAGCTATCGGCTATCACTGGCATGCCCATTGATTTCTCTTAGCTTCACCGTGGTGACCCAAACCACGGCTACTGAGCCCCCCCGCCACGACAAGGCGGAAACCTTCGGGGGGGATCGACTATAGATGACATTTATGTTGCCAACTCATGGTAGAGGTACTGAAGGGGGAAATGCATCGTTACAATTTTATTTGTTTGTTTTTATTTTTTTATGCATAATATGTTTTGGGACTTGTCGCTTAGTATCTATGACAGTCCCGTTAAGGCTTATACACAGTAGCTTGACACACCATTCAAAAAAATCATTCTCATTAGGTAGGTACTTGCGGAAGACACAATATTATTTTTATAATACTACCTACGAAGAAATAATGTCAGGAAGCTTAACTCAGAACAAATTCCACACAAAAAGTGGTCCTTCAAACCAAAACGAAGTACTATGATTCCAAATACGAATTACTTCCGAGGTTATTAATAGACATGTTCGGTGATAGGTTTAAATTTCAAAAGGAAAGCAGGGATTGGTTCACGCACGTGCTGCAACGTCTACTATGACAGCTGAGTCATAGCGGCGTGACCGATGTTATTGATTTAGCACGACTTTTATTGGGTCATTTTTTAAGGCATTTACTCTTCCTGATATTATATCTTCGTAGAATACTACGTACTTAAGTATATCTACAATTCGAATATAAGTAAAACCATAGATATAGATGTAAATAGGGAGAAGTATGTGAGTAAAACATAATATTTTTATATAGTAGGTACGAACGAAGAAGGCCGAAGGCGGAATGTACGTATTTCGCGCGTATTTTTACTTCCACAAACATTTTTTTATTCGGTGCGTGGTTTCTTTCGTTCGTTCCCTTTATACCACATTCCTAAAATACCAGATGACCAACATACCAGGGGCCTTACTATCAGCTTCATAAAAACCATGCAAGTTCCGTGCAGTTCTTAAACCTGACATTTTTGAATGAAATCCTACCATGGCGCTCATTTAGGTGAACTGTTTGAATATTGTATTTTCAAAGGTGAACGGATAATATTGTCTCTAGCATTCTAACAATTTACTACAACCAACATTGCAGATGCCTAGACTTTTGTAAGCTAAGAAACTGAGTGGATTAGAGCGACATGTTAACGAGAGTCCATACAAAAAAAACAGGTGAACGGCTTTTCTGCGGTTCTTGAATAGTAGGCCTGGGCAGGCCTGCTTTAAAGTTCTCATGGTACGAATAAACCGGGCAGTTGTCTAGAAGTTTTGGGGGACTATATGTTAATTCTTTAGCGAATTAATGAAGTAAAAACACAATTTAGATCGATTTTGTAAAAAAAATATATTTTGTACGGTTCTAGTGCTTTAATAGCGTTAATTATAATATAAATATACTTTTGTGGACCGACCAGAGTCGTTGATCTTTTTGAAGAGAAAAAAACAGGGTAGCTGGCGAATATTAAATCTCATTAAACGTAATGCCGTTTAACGTTGCTATAGGTAAAGTGTTAGGCGCCAACATCTTGCCCCCCGTTGAAAATCCCATTTTTCAACTACGATAATCTTCGTTTTCATTCGTCAATGGACAGAGACGAACAAGCGCTCTACGGAGACAGCCTCGGGTAGTGTTAACGTCAGCAACGCGATTTATCCCATATGGTCCTGTATCTACTCGTCCTATACACCAGCTTAAAGCAGGAACATGGTCTTCGTGCAATAACACCAAATCGCCAACATTGAGACTACTAGTATTAGTCTTCCATTTTTTACGGAGTTGCAATTCCGAAATATATTCTTTCTGCCATCGTTGCCGTTGTTGTCTAAGTCTTTCCACTCGAGCGTAACGTTAGAGATTTCCTTCTTTAGAATCTAGCAAATTTGGAGTTGGCATTGCAGTCAACTGTCTACCAATTAGAAAGTGCCCAGGTGAAAGGAAAAGAAGGTCATTTGGAGAGGAAGAGAGAGGACACAAAGGACGGCTGCTTAAGATTGCCTCGACTTGCGTAAACAATGTACCTATCTCTTCGAAGGTTAAATGTGTATTTCCCATGATTCTACGAATTAAATATTTCGCTGACTTCACACCTGCCTCCCAAATACCACCTAAATGAGGAGCGTAGCATGGCGAGAAATCGAAATTCACGCCTTCCTGAGATGCAAGGTCAGCCAGAGATTCAGAATTTGGTTTTAAAAAATTTCCTAGCTCTTTAGCAGATGCTGTAAAGTTACCTCCATTATCGCTGAAAATTTCGATGGGCCTACCCCGCCGCGAAACGAACCTACGCAGAGTCATCATAAAGGCATTTTTAAACAGGTCAGATACAGCTTCCAAATGCATACATTTAAATCTCAAGCACACAAATAAACACAAATAGGCTTTTCGTAGCGTGGCACCACGTCCTTTACGATTAAGAATTTGAAAGGGCCCGGCCTAGTCCACTCCTACTGAGATGAAGGGAAAATCAGGGTTAACACGTTGTGAGGGTAAATCACCCATTTTCGGTTGCAAGACTCTGCCTTGAACACGTCTGCATCGAACACATCGATGGACAATTTGGCAAGCAAGTCGACGTCCATTGATAGGCCAGACAGACTGGCGAACAGATGCTAAGAGTAGTTGAGGTCCACCATAGAAGGTGCGTAAGTGTTCTCGTTCAAACAAAAGTTTTGTTAGTTGATGGGATGAGTCAAGTACTATAGGGTGCTTGCTCTCATAAGCATAGTTGGAGGAATCGATACGACCACCAACTCTGATCAGACCATGCTCATCCAAAAAAGGAGACATAGCCAATAATTTAGATTTGTGATTTAGAGAACTACCTTTAGATATTGATTTGTAATCATCAGGGAATGATTCCATTTGCGCAACAATGCACAAATAGTTAAACGATTCATTAAGCTCTTTAATAGTTAAATGACCGGATAGTTTAGTTTTAGGATTTTTTAGGTTGTAAACGAATCTGTTTACATAGGCGAATATCCTTTTAATTTTATTGAGTTTAGAATATCTACTGAACTTTACTATAGGTTCTGCCACTGATAAAGGCACCGCTTTAACTTAAGGTAAGTCCAGATTGTCAGTTTGATGAAGAGTAGACCATTTTGATTCATCGTATTTTAAAAAGTTTGGGCCCGACCACCACAACTCCAGATCGCGAAGTTGGCTGGCATTCACGCCTCTAGAAATCATGTCTGCAGGATTTTCTTTAGTAGGCACATATCGCCACGAGGACATAGATGAAATTTCCGTGATTTCGCTATTAGCTACAAAAGTTTTTAGCTTACTAGCGTCACTGGCAAGCCATGACAACACCACGCTAGAATCACACCAGTGCACTATACGAGACGGTTTGTGTCTAATAGAGTCAATAACGCTTTTGGTGAGTCTGGCTGCAAGCAACGCAGCACATAGTTCCAGGCGAGGAATTGTTGTAGGTTTAAGTGGACTTACTTTAGATTTAGCACATAATAGATTCACCACGACGTCATCGTTCACATCAACAGTACACACATAAATACAGGCTCCGAAGGCAAACTGCGCAGCATCGCTAAAAATGTGCATGTCAAACCATTTTGGGGATTTACAAAGAACCTTCCTAGGAATTTGTAGTGTTGAAAGAGCAGGCAAATTACTGGCAAACCCAGTCCATAATTCTTGTATTTGTGGTGGAACTGGCTCATCCCAGTTAAGTTTTAGTTGCCATAGCCTTTGAAGCAGTATTTTAGGCTGTATTATGCAAGGGCTCAATAATCCCAAAGGATCAAAAATTTTAAAAGAGTTTTTGACAATATAAAGCGCTTAGTTATCATATTTTCATTACTTTTAGAAGGCATTTCGAACGGGAAATGTAATGAATCACTAGCTGGATTCCAACCGAGACCAAGAGTGCTGGTGGATTCACTGAGCATCAGAGATTCATCATTAACTGACAAAATTTCGTTTAGCAGTTGAGGCGCATTTGTTTTAAATTTTCTTAAATTGAAACAAGCTGATTTTAGAGTTTCCGTTACGGAGTTTAGAATAAACTGTATCGTCCTTCATCATCACAGCCGGTGATCAGATCGTCAACATAAAAATCATGCTGTATTATATTTCTAGTCAATTCATCATCGCATTCTTGCCCTACTTGCCAGAGGCATCTCGTGCTTAAATAGCTCGCACTTGTAGTACCATAGGTGAGAGTATTCAGCTGTAGAGTTTGAAGTGGCAACGACTCTTCTTCTCTCCATAGAATGAGCTGCAGGTTTCGATCTTGATTGGTTGCAATAAAAACTTGGCGATAAAATTTGTCTATATCACCAGTAAGTAAGTATTGATACTGACGTGCTCGAATCAGAATAGAGAAAAGAGAATCCTGTATATGCGGACCTTTTAGTAAAATGTCATTCACTGAGTATCCAGACGACGTGGGTTCTGCGCCACTGAACACAACACGGAGACGAGTTGATTCACTGGAATCTTTAATTACGGCGTGATGACATAAAAAGTATGATAATTCTGGATTTTTAACTGGTGATTCAGATAAATGTCCCAGTGCAGCATATTCACGGATACAATCTACATATTTCGATTTGAGTATAGGATTTTATTCGAAATCGTTCTTCTAAATGTAAAAAACGTTTTTTGGCCATGTTGTAGGAGTCACCCAGAGAGTTCGGGGAGTCCTTTAGAGGTAACTCTACGCAGAATCTGCCTGACTCTTACCGGGATGTGGTAGAGACAAAATGCTCTTCGCATGTCTTGTCCTCTGGGCTCAAAAAAGTTTTTTGTGGTAGCTCTTCAAGAGACCAGAATTTGGTTAACAATTCGTCAAAACTTTCGTTCATAGGACGATTTGAAACCACCGCGTGGTTAGAGTTTATATTTTGAGATTTGATTTTTGTCGAGTGTATTGGGCCAGCTATTAACCACCCAAAGTTTAATGATCTGAGTTTTGCATTATTGGGTTCTAAAGAACGCTGATCACATCCGATTACATCCCAAAATATGTCTGCGCCAATAAGAATATCGATAGGACCTGGCTGATCAAAATTAGGGTCAGCTAATCTTATTGTTTGTGGTATCTTTAGATTCTTGATGTTTATTGGAGATTTTGGTATTTCTCCAGTCAATTCATCAAGTACAAAACATGATAAAGTTACGCCATAATGTGTGGTCATTGAATCTAGCTGAGCTTTCGGTGACTTTATTGTTTGAATTATTTCCTATTCCGATAACGTTAAGGGAATTAATAGGATTGCATTTTAGAGCCAATCTTTCTTGTAGTGATTTAGTCAAAAATGATGATTCACTGCCGCATTCTAATAAGGCGCGCACATTTTCGCTTTGATTTGTGTGTGGATTTTTTACTTTAATTATGGCGGTAGACAAAATTACTTGGCTAGCACCTGTATTCATGGTACATTCTTTAGAAACATTTGTCACTGTTTGGCGCACTTCAGGTAAATTGTGCAACAGCGAGTTGTGTTTTTCATTGCAACCTCGCTCGCGACAAGACCCCATGCGACATTCAGTCACTGGATGGCCCTGTCTAAGACAATTTATACACAATTTGTATTTAGATACGTCAGCCATTTGCTCTTGAATGTTTTTAGATTTAAATATGTGACAATCGTAAATTTTGTGATTAGCGCTACAAATAATACATAAATACGCGCTTGGATTTTGCTAAGCAGTTGTAAATGATTTTGTATGTTGATTATTATTATTGTTTACACAATATTGTTGATTGTTGTGATTGTTGTTGCGAAATTGTTGATTATTGTTGGAGCGATTTTGTTGATTGTTGTTATATGAGGATCCCTGATTGAATGTGTTTTGTTTATAACTGTTGTTAATTAATGGTTTTGTATTATTTTCACTTTTGTACCGATTCAAAGCTTCAATCACGTCCGCCCGATCTACTAAAAATTTATTAAAATTTTCCAATGTAGGAATATCAGGAAGACCATTTCGCATCTCTTCCCACTTCTCAAGAGAACGGCTGTCCAATTTTGAAGGCAAAATATAATTTATTATTATTTCCCAATGAGACGTAGGCTGACCCAAACTAGATAACGCTCGTAAATTCTTCGTCACGTGGTCAACAAGAAAACGTAATGATTTTTCAGATTCGCGAGCAATATGTTGAATGTTAAATAAAGATTTAAGGTGATAATTTACCAACACTCTTTTATTGTCGTATCGCTTCATCAATAAACTCCAAGCAGTTATGTAATTATCTGCGGACACTTCTAAATTACAGATTAGCCTAGCTGAATCGCCTTCGAGGTAAGAGGTCAAATAATGAAATTTTTGTATGGGGGATAATCGTTCATTGTTGTGCACGAGAGATGTAAATGTATCGCGGAACTCCAGCCAGCGAAAATAAGACCCATCGAACTTAGCGATTTCAATCTTCGCCAACTTTATACCTAGGTCTTGATGATCGTAACTGCAGTGAGCGTGCGAGTCCCTACGCGTAACTTCTAAATTAAGTTTGTTATCATCTAACATATTTTTGCCTTTGCCATTAGATGAATAATATCCCGCTCAATGACGTCCCGTTCATCAATCTCAACATCAATGCATTCATAATTCAATATTTCTATCCCACCCTGCACCTCTTCGAATTTAGAAGACAACATCTCAAGTTTACCAAGCTTAAGAGTTAGTTCTGCGTACTCTAAGGGCTCTAAATCATTCCTTTTGTTTAATAATTCATCCATGTACTTCTTAAACTTGGTTATTTGGCCTTTTATTGAGCTTCGTTTAGCCATTGCTTTTAAATTTTCCATTATATAATTACTTTAGGCTTTGAGGTTTAACCTAAAAAGTAAAAACAACTATTATTATATAATAACAAGTATGTGCTTAGTTATGGAATTACTTGTTTAAAAGTAAACTACTAAACGAAGCTTACAATAGTGCAGTTGAGATGCGTTTGTATTTTGTGAAATAACTTTTTATGAAGTAAAATAAATGTGTTTATGCTCACGCTCCTTTATCTTGGCGATGCAGTACGTAAGCCAGCGACCTCACATAACGGGATCATCAGCTGATCGTCTATGTCTCGCGGTGATAAAGATAACCCATGCAAATTCAAAGTTCCGTTTCGATGCACTATACGCTCAGCGGGCGTACGACTCCTGAAATTGGTCGGCCAATAGCATTAAATTTTACTAATTAATTAACTTTGTACTTTAGGGATGACTTATGACACTAAACTTGTTTATTAAAATTGCATAAATGTGAAATATTGTGCAAATATATTATTGTACACAATCAACACAAATAACTGAGAATAAAAGGTAATATTTATGATATTTTAGGAGGTTAGCTTTAGTATGTTGAATTTTTGTGCTATTTAATTATCTAAATAGCATGAATTTAGTAAGGTATTTGAGCACTATCAGGTTAAATTTGTTGTGTTGTTATTTATATAATGTATCAACGTAGGTAATTTACCTTACAAGTATATGAAATAATTATCTTTAGATGATAATTTTAATCTGCACTTTGGTACCTAAGTAAGTAAACAACTTACGCTCGAATAAAAATCAATTTAGTATTGAGTGATACATAGCTAGAGATTATACAATTTCATATTTAGATAAACGATTAATCAATGAATTTAATTATATTTAGGAAATATCTGGTAGGTAGGTATAGGATATCTACAGTAAAGGAAGGGCACTTGTTCGAATTGTTGTGCTGCGGTGTGAAAGTTTTAGGTACTCCACTGGACCAAAAACATAACAATATTGTCCAAGATTATGCACAGCCTTCTTAGATTGGTTGCTGCAATTAAGCGGCACCAGGCCCTCCGGGGTCCAAAAATCCAAAGTCCAAAGTGAAAATCACCAGTCATTCTTGATCATATTTCTATTTAGGTTTTGTGATTTACGATTCCGTGTAGATTATAGTCTGGGCCTAAGTATCACTTCATGGTACTTTTTCGGCTTCGGCTTCAATGAGTTTTCATCATAACAATACATGAGACGTTTCCAAATATTCTGTATGACGCCTCAAGCTTTTTGATTGCAGATTTCTTCTGAATGATCGCCAATGTACAGTAGCGGTCACCGTTTGCAAATGTCACGGTCGCCAATGTTAATTCTTTAGCGAATTAATGAAGTAAAAACACAATTTATTTCGATTTTGTAAATAAAATATAGTTTGTACGGTTCTAGTGCTTTAATAGCGTTAATTATAATATAAATATACTTTTGTGGACCGACCAGAGTCGTTGATCTTTTTGAAGAGAAAAAAACAGGGTAGCTGGCGAATATTAAATCTCATTAAACGTAATGCCGTTTAACGTTGCTATAGGTAAAGTGTTAGGCGCCAACACTATACTGCTCGCGTCCGTAGGATTTAGCCCTCAATTTTCTACACGTGTCCCCTGGGTGGCGCCAAAAGAGCAGTACTTTTTTTAGGTGGTAGGCTTAGGCCGCGGCGTGTTACCACCCACCAGACAAAGCCATGCCGCCAAGCGGTCGCGTTACGGCATGATGTTTGGTGAAGCCATTATGGGAAACGGGTCGGAAACAGTTGCGCTTATTACTATAGCTGGTCGTGATACATTGAGGATTAATTTACCTGGCAGCCAATCTTGGAGAGCAGCGGGATCCGAGGCACGGTTCTCCGCTGGCCGACGGCGACCGCAGATAGTTGGGGGCCCAAGTAGTGAGCCAGCCACTCATGAAAGGCTGCCTCGCCATCTCGCGAAAAATCCTGGAGGTGCGCCATCGTGCTGGTTGGCAACCAGACGAGAGGTCCCGATGGACACCTCTGGGGGGGCTCGGGCGTCCCCGCGGTCTCCAGGATTGGTTTCCATAGGGTGGAAAAGCCTAATTTGTGTCACGGGTTGATAATATGCGCCTCGTTTCCACTTCCGTTTCCCTTTACCTATCTTCACTCCCCATAAAATGAAAGGCAACAAAAACAGAATAAAGGTCCAACAGCGGAAGCACGTCCTCTCTCTTCAAGTGCACCTGTCTCAAACATTCGAGGCTTGCACTCCAATATCGACTCAGTCCACCACCATCTTGAGACCGCAAAACCGCATATTCTGTTCCTCACGGAGACGCAGATCAAATGCCCAGCTGACGCTGCATACGTTGCCTACCCGGGCTACTTTCTTGAACATAGCTTTAGGGCCAGAGCAGGAGTTTGTATGTATGCTCGCGATGACATTTGTTATCGACGTCTCCGTAACCTTGAAGACTCCAAATTTTCTATCATGTGGGTTCTGGTGGACAACGGCATGGAGAAGATACTTTATGCTAGTGTCTACCGTTCGCACAGCGGAGATGAGGAGACAACCAGGCTCACAAACTACCTCAGTGAGGCAGCTGACGTGGCCCAACAGAGGTATCCTTCTGCTCAATTAGTGCTTCTGGGGGATTTCAACGCCCACCATCAAGACTGGCTATACCCATACCAGAGCACAGACCACGCTGGTCGAGAGATGCGTAAGCTTGCCTTGACGCTAGACCTCACTCAGCTGGTCCAAGGAGCTACAAGGATTCCAGATGTTGATGGCCACACAGCCAACTGCTTGGACCTTCTGCTGACAACAGATCCAGACCGCTACTCAGTGTCGGTTTCATCACCCTTGAGTAGCTCCGACCACTGTCTGGTGAAGTCTGTGTCAGTCTACTCCCCGCCCGATCCCAGCCCAAAAGGCACCCGGCGGGTGTGGCGATACAAGTCAGCAGATTGGGATGAGATGCGTATTTTTTTCTCGTCTTATCCTTGGTGGAGGGTTTGTTTTTCTTCTAGCGATTCCTCAGCTTGCGCGGATGCTGTGACAGAAGTGTTACGACAGGGTATGGAATATTTTATTCCATTTTCTGACATCTCGCTGTCCAGCAAAGCTCGACCATGGTTTAATGCCAAATGTGGAGATGCAGAAGCGTCAAAATATGAGGCCTACTTAGCCTGGGCTGATGCTCGAACCCGCAAATCTAGAGATGTACGTGAGAAGAAGAAAGCATTTAACCATGGCGCCAAGTCCTACAAAAAGGCTCTCAGGATGGCTCGCTTCGACCACATACGCCGGACAGGGAACAAACTTGCTTCTTACCCTTCGGGTAGCAAAGCGTTCTGGTCCCTGGCGAGGTCGATCGAAGAGAACTTCTGCCGTCCCTCACTGCCTCCACTGCTGAAACCCGACGGCTCACTAGCGCATACTGCTGAAGAGAAAGCAATTTTTTTTGCCACTCTGTTTGCAGAGTCTTCACGTCTAGATGCTGGTAATGCTGTACCTTCAAGTCTGCCAAATTGCGGGACGCTAATGTCAGAAATCCGCATTCGACAGTCTGAAGTCCGCAAAGCGTTGCGCAATCTAGACGTGAACAAAGCTAGTGGTCCAGACGGTATACCAGCTGTAGTCTTGAGGATGTGTGCGCCAGAGTTGACTCCTGTATTGACTCGCCTCTTTCGCTTGTCTATGACGACTGGTCAAGTTCCAAAGTCCTGGAAGCTTGCAAACGTGCAGCCCGTGCCCAAAAAAGGTAGTCGCGCAGACTCTGCTAATTACAGGCCTATTTCAGTCACTTCCATACTATGTAAGACGTTGGAACGTGTACTGAACCACAGGCTCCTGGCATACCTAGAAGTGAACGATCTCCTCAGTGACCGACAATACGGATTTCACCGAAACCGGTCTACTGGGGATCTTCTAGCGTATGCCACTCACATCTGGAACTCAGCCATCGAGAACCACGGAGAGGCGCTTGCTGTCTCTCTCGATATCTCGAAGGCTTTTGACGGGGTCTGGCACGATAGCCTCATTAGCAAGCTTCCTTCATACGGCCTTCCCACTGGTTTGTGTGTCTGGATTTCAGATTTCTTGAGGGATCGGTCGATTCGAGAAGTCATCAATGGCTGTTCTTCCGCCCAATTGGCTATAAATGCCGGAGTCCCCCAAGGATCAGTACTCTCCGCAACACTTTTTCTGCTGCATATTAATGACCTGCTGAAACCCGGTATATTTGGTTACGCAGATGACAGCACCGTTGTGGAGAGTTACACATCTAACGCACGAACCAGTGCATTACAAATCCAGTCTCATAGGGAAGCGATGGTTCAGCGCTTGAACTTTTCTTTGCAGGCAGTCTCCGATTGGGGCGATGCCAATCTAGTTAAGTTCAATGCTGCTAAAACCCTGGCGTGTCTTTTCTCCGCCAAACGGAGCCCTTTCCAGCTGGCTCCTACTTTCAGGGATGTGTCCGTGCCGATAAGTAACCATTTCGAGCTTCTTGGCATCTCATTAACACCAACTCTCAATTTCGGCTCCTATATTGAGCCCAAAGACCAGCCTCAAAAAAGCTTGGTGTTTTGGCTAAGGTGAGACAATACTTCACACCGGGACAGTTGCTTAATCTTTATCAAGCCCAAGTCCGGTCGTGTATGGAGTACTGTTCTCACCTTTGGGATGGTTCTGCCAAATACCAGCTGGAGACTCTGGAAGCTATTGAGAGGAGAGCCAAGAGACTCAGTAACGACGACCACCTAGTACGCAAGAGACTCAAGAGTCTCGAGCATCGCCGCAAAGTCGCTTGTTTATCGGTTTTTTAACGGATACATTTCGGTGAGTGTGCAATGGAACTTCACAATTTGATTCCGCCATCCCAATTCTATAATCGGACATCCAGAGATACTCAGAAGCGCCACCGCTTTATGGTGGATATTCCATTTACCCGTACGAAGCGATTTACTTCTTCGTTTATCATACGAACCACTAGGGAATGGAACACCCTCCCTGAGTCGGTGTTTCCGGTTAAGTACGATATGGGGGTCTTCAAAACACGAGTGCATAGGTATCTTCTGGGTAAGCGCGCTCCATCATCGATCGCATCATCACTTAGCATCAGGTGAGATAGTGATCAAGTGCTACCCAGTTCGGTATAAAAAAATTAAAAAAAAAGTCCTGCGTAAGAGCTCATAGTAAGGCCTCAGATTCCTAGTATATCAGATTCTACTGCATGTTGCTTGCGTTTATAGTACTTCATGTTGATATATAAAAGTAATAAAAGTATATAAATACTTGACGAATGTCAAATGTACAACCGTCCGTGTCCAATCACAGAGGGAAAAACGGTAAAGCAGCGTTGCCAGAATTTTACTTAACTAACATTTTACGTTACATTCGACCCTATTATGTTGCACGACTCTATAGGGTGTTTGGTAGAGGGACCGACAAAACAAATGAGCGTGTTCGGGGGACCACTTGGAGAATACAAGTTGGCCAAAAAAAAAACCCCGACCCCCCAATATGTTTAACTTTTTTTTGGGATTTTTCCCTTTTTCTCCGAAATTGACCCTATTTACCACCATAACATTTGCAAAATTTGTAAAAACTAAAAACATCCGGTCTAAAACATACTTTACAAATGTTATGGTGGTAAATAGGTACAATATTGGAGAAAACGAGAAAAATCACAAAAAAAAGTTAAAAAAAATTGGGGTGTCGGGAATTTTATTTGGCCAACTTGTATTCTTCAAGTGGGCCCCCGAACACGCTCATTTGGTTTGTCGGTCCCTCTACCAAACACCCTGTATATGTTACTTTTACGTTACTTATAAAACATAATATAACTTTTAATTTTTAATTTTTGGTTGCTGGATATTGTGAAACGGAATTCATCCAAGAAACTTTTCATTCGTCGTGTTGGCGCACTTGATTTTTTGACACAAATTACCGTAGGCGAGCGGGCTCACATCTGTTAGTCTGTGAGCGGGCTCAGGGTCTTAGCACACTTAAACGTCTCTCCTCCCTCCCGGAAAAAATAATATCATTCAAATATGAGCTTTGACTATTGCTCTTTAGGTATACTTTACATTGGCAACAAGCTAGCAAGCTCACTGACAGCGAGCTGTCTGCTAATTTTATGTTGCCAATGAAAGTATATCTAAAGAGCAACAATTAAGGTTCATATTTGAATAACATTCATGTTGTCGAGTTTTAGGCGAGTCGTTTAAGTGTGCTAGGACCTTTATCCCTCTCCTCTACCTATTTTAGGAGGAAAGGTAGGTACTTAATTATTGCTACCTATTATTATATTTATACAATATTTTGTCCTTAGATATTATTATAATTTTAATATGGACAAACACACAAAGATACTAAGGTGCGGTCGTACCCTGATAATAGTAAAAAACAGAATCTTTATACATCGAGTCTAACGAAACAGTTCGATAATAATCTGTGGAAAAAAAACTTAGGTTAGAAAAGGAACAGGCAAAGAGTAATAACCGAACAGAATTCATAAATATTACTCGCTCTCTGTAGAAAAAAATCCTAAATAGGTGCATAAAAATAAACTTTCACGTCCAAACTCTCAGAATTTTCAGCGATAACACTATATTATTTTTAGGTAATACATAGCCAACATATAGTACTAAAGTAGTAACTAGCAGTTTTTTTCAATTGTGTTAGTATATATCGAAAGATATACAGAAAACTTAACTATAAAAAATTAACGCATTTTCGCATTACATCGTCCAATCTAACAAGCGATTTTCAACCTAACGTAAAGCATCGTAAATTATTTTAAAATTGGGGTTGGACCGCGTCTTAAACTTATTTAACTTATTCGATCATGAAAATCTTGTGATTCGATTAGCGTCAGTTTGACAGCTTTTTTAACTGACTTCGAAATAAAGTAGGTTTTCAATTTGGTAGTATGTATGTGTTTTTTGTGCATTTGTTACGAGATTCGTCCGCCAATTTGAATTTAAATGGAGTTTCAGATTTATTGCACGTACGGACTTTGTACATATTTTGCTGTCGAATGTACATATTTTTAGTCCCAAGAGAATGGCAACAATTCTATGGTTTACATTTTACATTCTACGAGTAAAGTTAAACTCTCTCGTTTCGTTCGGGAATTAATTTTTAATCCCCGATTAACACAAGAGTCCCTCAAGTGTCACTGCAGTGTCGCATTAATCCCTCCGATTTGTCGCATCCGGCCGCCAGGGAAGCTATACAATTCACGCATATAAACTCAAGCGTAGAAGTCGAGAATTTAGAGAATCCCTGGCCAAAAATATACACCGATTAGACACCGATGGGAGCAAAATTGAGGGTAGAGTCGGGGCGGGAGTGACATGTTGGAAAGAAGGAAAGGAAGTCAAGTCAGCCAGCTTTAGACTGGAGAACTACTGTAGTGTATTCCAAGCAGAACTGGCCGCTATTGTGAGAGCTATCGACATCATGATTAAAGACAAGACACTTAGGAATTCTAACATACTGAGTGACTCCAGATAAGTCTGGATAGCATAAGTGACCCATCTTCTTTAAATCCTATTGTGAAAAGGATAAAGGACCAAATCAAACAACTGCAGGAAAAAGGTGGACAAGTTAGGTTCTACTGGATCAAGGCACATATAGTAATAACGGGGAATTAACGAGCAGATGAATTAAACTAAACTAAACTAAGCTAAACGCGCAGCTCTCTTCAACAAGCATATACCAGTCTACGATAAGTTCCCTCTGTCCTACGCTAAGCGAACCATCAGAGACGACACCCTCAATGCATATATTATGTTATGTTAATTAGGTAGGTTAGTGTAAGTCCTAATTATGCTACGCTATCGCATTAGATTAAAAAAAACCTGTAATGATAGTTGTAAGTTAAGAAAATAAATAAATAAATAAATATAAGGCGAACTTACGAAGATCTACTTTCCCGACATACGGCAAGCATACAAAACTCTCAGCAGAATCAAGAAATGTAACCCCCTGGCCCAACTCTTTACTGGCCATGGAGGCAATAGGCACTACCTTCATAGATTCAAGATTCACTCCTTTTTGTTCTTGCAATAGCGTCGATATTCAAACTGTCCAACATTCCTTCTAGACTGCCAGAGATTTTCCAGGCATAGATTCTATTGCGAGATCAAAATGGATATAGATATTACGATAGACAATCTCAGTGTAATAATTAATGACGACGACCGCCGCCCTGACTTCCTCGATTACGCACTGGCCGCCCTATGAGTAATCGGGAAGGAAAACGGATCCTACAAACTGGACTAATAACTGAACTGTACCAACTAGTTAGATAATAAGAAATTTATAATAATTATATATTAGATTATTTGGATTATATCATCATGTGTTATTTAAGTTTTTCAAAGCACTAAAACATAAAAAAAATTTGCAGTCCTCATATATACTGTAAAATCAAAAGGATAAAATATTGTTGCATAATAAAAAGCAACAGTATTAACGGGCCATAAAAGGCAAATTATAAAAAAAAAACAAAAACACAAGAGTCCCCGTTACCTCAGGGTTCAATATACCGCCCGTGACGTAAGACACTTCTTTACTCCCTCGATGCATAATCTACCATTACAAAAATTGAACTATGCATTTTGTGGATTATAAGAATCAAAATCCATCAATTGATCAATGTATCAAAGTGGATATTAAACTCGTTCCAGTCAACTTCTTTATACTTAATTTGTGTAGATAGGCAGGTGTCTGCCAATACAAGCGCCTCCATATGACTTCTCATCACTACTGCTAATCAAAACTTTTAAAATTAGAGGAAGATGATAACTAGTACCAAGAAGACTATCAAGGACAGACCAGTCATAACGAAATGCCAATGATGAAGATACTAAAGACAAAACCGGTGCGTTTGGACGCCACATTAAAGAACCAACTGTTGTTGATTTACCATCATATTAAGAAGTACAACATTATTGTCATCAATTACCTCAAAGACCAGTAGTTATTGTCATCAATTACCACGGGGGTGTCAGAGCCACAACACCAGGAAGTAGGATGGGCATTAAAATCCCTTGCAAAAATTAATGGATCAGGAATTGACTTCAACAATAAGTCAAATTTTACTTTGTTGAAAGCTGGATTACAATAAAGTTAGAAGGACTATAAAAACTAACAATTAATATAACTTTGTTATTAGTTTAACTTTAACACAGATATATTGTAATGAGTTATCATAATAGGTTTTAAATTTTGAATATGCAATACTATTATGTATTATAATAGCTAGGTACTCCATTATGGATATTTCCACAATCATTACGTTCAACAGTGTAATGTTTAATATTAAAATTTTGATAGGATTAAAATGACTTAAAATGTTTCAGATATAAAATTGCAATTGTATGTTATGTGTAAACAGATAGTTAGTAAATACATGTATGTTGCTGTTAGGACTTTGTGCATTCCATTGTATTATATTTATAACATCCGTTATGAGGAAGGCGGTAATTTATTACTGAGTGTTGTTTTGAGGGTCTCTCTAATAGACCCGGAGTAAGGAACATCCTTGTTGCTGATTATTTTCGTTATTGTTTATATTAAAATATTGATGAAATTCAGATTTCATTATTATTTACTTGTACCTTTACAGTACGTGCAGATAATGCTGTGAAAGATTTGGCATTAAACAGGTCTGAAAAGGTTGCAGATTTGGAAATAACTATTTTCTTCGACTTTAAGTTTTTTACTGAGGCATGCTCATGAAATGGCAATGTGATTGCCTTTGCAATTGACCCATTTAGCGTCTTTCGGGTCCTTTTGACAATTACCTTGACCTTGTAGATCTCATACTTATCTACTTTTTTGAGTTTTGCGGTAGCGAGTAGCGACCATCGCTACTGACTTCACCGAGTCTACATCCGAAGACGAATCCGAGGACAGAGAAAAGCTCCAGATCTGGCGGGGGTGGTTCCTCCTTTCGCTGCCTATTCTTGCCCATCCTTCGGTCTTCCGTATAAGTAACTTTTAACTTACTTTTTAACAGTATAAATTACAAAAAATTGATAATTTTAAAATATTTTGATCAAAAAGCGCGGCTTTCCACTCTCGCGATTCCCGCCTTTTTTCGCGTACACACTAATGACATGTGATCTGTGATCTGGGGAGTACCTATAATGTACAGCCAATAAGTCATGACCAAATAATGTCCAGGCAATAAACGCATCTAATATTCCGTGGAATGACTTTGAGTAGATAATTAGAATTTCCACTTTTAGGTATTATTTATAATGTAAATACCTAACAGTGGAAATTTGTAACTGGTTATATGTACATATCAAAATATTATGTTTATACCTAGCTGTAAGTTTCTCTAAAAATAATAATAAAAAAAAATTGGCTGTACAATACAGGCTGTGCATTATTTGGCTGCGTTTAATCAGCACGGGCTGATATTTCTCGGGCAACAATACGCAGCCAATAAAAGGAGACCATTCCATGTACATGAAATATTAGGCTGTCCATTATTAGCCGTGAAATACTGGTCGGACACTTTTTGTACATGGCGATAATACAACGCAAATGATCCGTGTACATCACAGACAAAATAGACATGGCACAGACAAAGCCTCCTTTGCAGGTTCGAGTGTAGATATATTTTGCGATATTAACAATTTTTAGTCTACTGTTTAGTGTTATTCATCATAATTCTGGCTTTGTGTGGTCACCATTAAACTTAACGCTCCTCATCGCTTCACTCGTTATCGCACCTACTGTGACTTTCATTTTTTTTTAGTTGGAGAGTGAATACAACTCGCCAACACAAGCGAGGCATGAATCAAATTCAAAATCAAATTAATCTGTCCGACTCAGCAAGACTCATTCGAGTTAAGTTTCATTCATAAATCTATTGTTATTTTTTGCGCTGATGCGGACGGGTTAATTTATTGTGATAATAAACGTCTAAAAGTACAATTACATATTATCACACAAGATAATAGTTATAGAGAATATGAAGATGAGATTCTATATTTTTCTATGTTTGGCATCGAATTATTGGCTGTGCAATATGGGCTGAGCATTATCGTCACCGACCCACTCGTACGCGTATTCAGGACCCCGAGAGCTTTCAACTTGAGCTATCCAATCACTTCAATTGCCTCGAGAACATCGCTTCAGTGGACGAGATCAATAACAGGTTAGTAGAAACTGTCCATACAGTGGTTTCCAAATACTTTAAACCCCACCGTACACAAAGGCCACAGAAACTCTCCAACGATACCCTCAACCACATGGCTGAACGACGCTCACTGAAACTGAAGTCTTCGGATGATGCTGAAGCATATAGGCTGCTCAATAGACGAATATGGAAGTCCTTGCGAAACGACATCCAGATCTTTAATACAAACCGTATTAAAGAGACGATAGAGTGGAAAAAAGGCTCCAAAGTGTTTGCAAGAGACATGTCTATTGGGCAAAGCCAGTTGACGAAGCTGAAGAGAGAAGATGGCAGTGCAGCGTCGACCAAAGCAGAAGTATTAGGAGAGGTGAGAGTTTCTACGGACAGCTATACACCACGGTCGCTAAACCTGTAAGCAGCTCGGTCAAAGACCCAAAAGCCAAGCTGACCCGACATTATACCAAAGATATCCCGGACAGCCTGTACGAGATTAGAATGGCTTTGAAACAGCTTAAGAATAATAAGGCGCCTGGTGATGACGGTATCACATCTGAGCTTCTGAAAGCGGGTGGAACACCGGTACTTAAAGTCCTTCAGAAGCTCTTTAATATCGTCTTACTCGAAGGTTCAACGCCAGAAGCATGGAACAAAAGCGTGGTGGTGCTGTTCTTCAAGAAAGGTGACAACACTTTACTTAAAAATTACAGGCCTATCTCGCTTTTGAGCCATGTTTATAAGCTGTTTTCGAAGGTCATAACGAACCGTCTCAGTCGCAGTTTTGATGAATTTCAGCCTACGGAACAAGCCGGTTTCCGAAAAGGCTATAGTACCACAGACCACATCCACACGCTACGGCAAGTTATACAGAAGACCGAAGAGTATAACTTGCCTCTTTGTTTAGCGTTTGTGGACTATGAGAAAGCATTTGATTCGATCGAGACGTGGGCAGGGCTTGAGTCTCTCCAGCGGTGCCGTATTGACTATCAGTATAATGAAGTGCTGAAGTGTTTGTACAAAAACGCCTACATGTCAGTCCGAGTACAGGAGCAGAGTTCGAAGGCAATTCCATTACAAAGAGGCGTGAGACAGGAAGACGTTATATCTCTGAAACTGTTCATTGCAACTGTACATTGGAAGACGCCTTCAAGCTTCTGGAATGGCAAGGACTTGGCATCAATATTAACGACGAATACATCACTCACCTTCGATTTGCCGACGATATTGTAGTCATGGCAGAATCCATGGAAGACCTCAGTGCAATGCTCGAAGGCCTTCATCAAGTTTCCCAACGGGTAGGTCTTAAGATGAACATGGATAAGACGAAAATTATGTCTAATGCCCATGTTGTACCTACCCCAATATCACTTGAGAACTCAGTTCTCGAAGCTGTCGACGAGTACATCTACCTGGGACAGACAGTCAAACTAGGCAGGTCCAACTTCAAGAAAGAGGTCAATCGTCGAATCCAACTCGGCTGGGCAGCGTTCAGGAAACTTCGCGAAGTCTTCTCGTCAAAAATACCTCAGTGCCTCAAGACAAGAGTCTTCGACCAATGTGTGTTACCAGTGATGACTTATGGCACTGAAACGTAGTCTTTTACTATGGGCCTCATAGATAAGCTCAAAGTCGCACAACGAACTATGGAGAGGGCTATGCTCGGGGTTTCTCTACGTGATCGAATCAGAAATGAGGAGATCCGTAGAAGAACGAAAGTCACCGACATAGCTCAGAAGATTACCAGTAAATACGCGAGACGGAGATGTGATAGTAGAAACGCAAACCATCTGTAACTGTCTTATAACAGAGTGTGTAATAAATGTTGTGAATAATCGCGGTTGGGTTGAAGTTACTAACTCTACAACAAATGACGTCATCTTTTCTATGGCTAGGCCAGTAGAAGCTGAACTGTTTAACTTAGAAACTGAAAGTACTGAAATTTTATCGGACCGTGCTAATGAAGTCGTTTCTCGACTTCGAACCGAACACTTGAACGCGGAAGAACGTGCTAATCTAGAACGTCTCTGTGCTAGCTATGCTGACGTTTTTTATCTTGAAGGCGAACCATTTACATTCACCAACAAGATAAAGCATAAAATCAGAACAACTGATGAAATTCCAGTACATACTAAAACCTTTAGATACCCGCACGTTCATCGACAAGAGGTCAGAGATCAAATCAGTAAGATGCTCGAGCAAAACATAATTAGACCTTCAGACTCTGCATGGAGCTCCCCGATTTGGATTGTACCCAAAAAAGCGGACGCATCTGGTAAGGTCAAATGGCGACTTGTCGTTGATTTTAGAAAAGTGAACGAGAAAACAATTGATGATAAATACCCCATTCCCAATATAACTGACGTACTTGACAAACTGAGTAGGTGCCAATATTTTACAACTCTTGACCTGGCTAGTGGATTTTATCAGATCGAAATGGACCCTGAAGATATACACAAGACAGCTTTTAACGTAGAGAATGGTCATTACGAGTTTTTGAGAATGCCAATGGGCCTCAAGAACTCTCCATCAACTTTTCAACGTGTGATAGATAACGTTCTTAAGGATCTGCAGAACGAAGTGTGTTTGGTGTATCTGGATGACATTATAGTGTTCAGCACCTAGCTACAGGAGTCCTGAACCTAGGAAACTCTTTAAAAAATTACGCGAATCTAACTTCAAAGTACAGATGGACAAATCTGAATTCTTGAAGTTAGAAACGGAATTTTTAGGGCATGTCATATGTCGTGAAGGTGTTAAACCGAATCCCAATAAAATCCAAGCTATCAAAAATTACCCCTTACCTAAGACCCCAACAGAAATCAAACGTTTTCTCGGTCTACTTGGCTATTATAAAAAATTCATTCCTGACTTTGCACGTGTGACTAAACCACTAACACAATGTCTTAAAAAGGGTTCAAAAATTGTATTTGATAAAAAATATACCGAGTGTTTCGAACACTGCAAAACGCTGTTAACAAACGATCCTATCTTACAATATCCGGATTTTACAAAAGAGTTTGTACTCACTACAGACGCGTCCAATGTTGCTATTGGTGCTATACTATCACAAGGTACTAAATCAACTACAGCATCTATCATACTACCATACCTATGTATGCAATTATAATACGTACATGTGCGCTAGCCAGTGCCCTGTACTATCGCAAGTACAAAACAGAAGCCCAAAAACCACCCGCAACCACAGACCGAGAAGAGCTAGAGCTACAAGAAATCTACACCTTGCCCTATACTACCAGAAGGGTTGCTAACGATCAACCCCCAGCTCAATTTACGACAAAAGTCTTCAATACTCGCTGTTCTACCTGACCTGAATAAACACCGCGCCACACGAGGCGCGCCGTCAGCAGAACTTGAAGCCATTGACGTCAATCGGAGGCTACGTGCGCTTCCGCTGCATCGACCTGGCATTCTTGATCCAACTTTGATCATCATCATCATCATCATCATCATCAGCCTGTAGCAGTCCACTGCTGGACATAGGCCTCTCCAATTGCACGCCACTTAGGTCTATCTTGGGCTTCTCGCATCCAGTTTTTGCCAGCCGTCTTGCGCAGATCGTCACTCCACCGTGCCTCAGGACGTCCTACACTACGTTCGCCGAGACGCGGTCTCCACTCTAGAACTCGTTTACCCCAACGGTTGTCGGTTCTATGGCTAATATCGCCAGCCCACTGCCACTTCAGCTTGCTGATCCGGTGGGCTATGTCGATGACCTTGGTTCTCTGACGGATCACTTCATTTCTGATGCGATCCCTCAGAGAAACACCGAGCATAGTCCTTTCCATAGCCCGCTGAGCGACCTTGAGCTTGTGGACCATTCGAGCCGTCAGTGTCCACGTTTCGGCTCCGTATGTCACGACGGGTAGGACGCACTGATTGAAGACTTTCGTCTTCAGGCACTGTGGAATCGGCGAAGTAAGGACTCGACGTAGCTTCCCAAACGCTGCCCAGCCCAGCCGAATTCTTCTATTCACCTCGTTCTCAAAGTTGTTTTTTCCCAACTGCAATGTCTGCCCGAGGTACACATATTTTTGAACATCTTCGAGAACGGCGCCGTGTATCGCAATCGGTTCCGGTAGAACATGTTCGTTGAACATGACCTTGGTTTTTTCCAAGTTCATCCGTAGGCCGATGCGTATAGAAGAGTCAGCCAGGTCATTCAGCATCTAATGCAGGTCCTGCAGCGTCTCTGGCACGATGACGATATCGTCAGCAAATCGCAAGTGAAAGATGTATTCGCCGTTGATATTAATGCCACGTCTTTTCCAGTTCAGCGTCTTGAACATATCCTCCATTGCATTTGAAAACAATTTCGGGGAAATAACGTACCCTTGTCTCACTCCTCGATGCAACGGTATGGCACTTGTTTGCTGATTCTGTACTTGGACGGACATGGTGGCGGTTTCGTAAAGACATCTCATCACTTGGATGTATCGCCAATCTATCTGGCAACGCTGCAGGGACTCCAGAACAGACCAGATTTCAACCGAGTCAAAGGTCTCATAGTCCACGAATGCTAGACACAGGGGCTGATTATACTCTTCGGTCTTCTGTATAATCTGCCGCACTGTGTGAATGTGGTCTATGGTGCCGTATCCGCTCCGAAACCCAGCCTGTTCCGGTGGTTGGAATTCGTCGAGTCTACGCGCAAGACGGTTCGTGATCACTCTTGAAAACAGCTTATAGACGTGGCTTAGAAGGGGTATGGGTCGATAATTCTTCAGCAGGGTCTTATCTCCCTTTTTGAAGAACAGGACGACCACACTCCTACTCCACGCCTCTGGAGTTCTCCCTTCGAACAGGACAGCGTTAAAAAGCTTCTGGAGCTCCCTCAGTACGGGTTTACCTCCTGCTTTTAGTAGCTCTGTTGTAACGCCATCCTCTCCAGGGGCTTTTCCATTTTTAAGCTGTCCAAGAGCGATCTCGATTTCGCCAATACTGACTTATGGCAAGTCTTCGGTGAAATGGCGTGTTAACGTGGCTCTAGGATCATTTTCGGGATCAGGTCGAGATGCATGCGATGTGTATAATCGGCCATAAAAGTCCTCCACTTCCGAAAGGACTGCCGGCTTCGAAGCAACGACTTCTCCACTAGCTGTGGTCAACTTCGTCAGGTGTCTTCTTCCAAGAGATTGTACGAACACCTTTGACCCCCGATTCTGCTCGATCGCTCTTTCGATCGAAAGAGTATTGAAGCACCGGAGGTCGTGTCGTACGTTATTGTTGATCTCTCGGTTTAGAGTCCGCTTTTCTGACGAAGTGATGGGTGGGTTTTCACGTCGTTCCTTCATTAGGCCCAAATTCTTTTCCGAAAGCTTGGACTTCTTGCCCTTACGCTGCATGTAACAAAATCTCGTACCTTCTTCCCTGAGGTCCCGAGTCACATTTTCGAGGTTCTGGTTTACGTCTGTGGTGGTTTCCACGGCAGCGAATTGGTTCTCCAGGTTTAACTGGAATGTTTCAGATCCTGCAATGGTTTGGAGCAACGTTGATCATTGATTCATTACTTTAGTTTTACTTAGAATAATTATTTTATATTGTAATTTTTATAATTAAATTTTATTAAATAAAATCATTTTTTTGCAACCTCCGATTGCTGCCCACGTAATTAGAGAGTAAATCAAAAACATCGACAACAAAACTTGAACAAAACAAAGTAAAAACAACGAAAAACGTAAACTGAAAAAGAAGACGACAAAAACTTAAATATTCTTTCACCCATACTCTTTGCTTTCGCCTTACCAACACGTTAGAACTACAGGAGCAAAGTTACAATAAAATTATAGATTTATTTACAGTACTAATATCTTCACCGACATATCCGGGAGGCAGTAATGTACGACCACTGGAATGTACAGCCAAGTATTGCACAACCCGTAATGTACAGCCCGTATTCCGTGTACATGGCCTCGGAATATTTGGCTCTGCAATACGGGTCGCACAATCCGGCCTGAGCAAACACGGTACGGGGTGACAATGCACAGCCAGGAATGTACAGCCCGTATTCCATGTACATGGCTTCGAAATGATGGGCTGTGCAATACGGGGCGTGCAATATTGGTCGCGTAATGCTGGCACGGACCGACATTCTACAGCCCGGAATGTACGGCCCGGAATTGGATGCCAACCATAGACAAACATAGAATCTCTACTTGCCTCCTATGCGATGCCTCGTTTGTCTAAGGCGAGTTGGAACCGTTTTATTAATCAGTTTTATTATGATGAACACACTTTTCGTCTCAAGTAAAACTACAATAATAAAAAGAGATGTATGGTGAAGTTAAAAAAAATATTGCCGCTGTAATTCTAAAGAACGTGTCCTAGGACTTTAATAAAATGGCATTATATAACACTGGGTGAACGAATTTGGAAAAATAACATATATTTTAGTGTAGGTTAAATAAGTTATTATATTTTAAATATTTTTCTTTATAAAATGGTACAAGCACGACGCCCACCTGATGTTAAGCGGTAACATTGCTTAGAGCAGATGCATTTATTCATAGGTGATGAACTGTACTGCGCTCGTAACGCTGAGACATAAGTTAATAATTATAATAGTTGTTAAGTCTCATGTGCCTGTAGTTTTGCTCGCCTACACCATTCAAACTATAACACAGTCCTGCGAATATTACTGTTTTGCGGTAGAAAAAGGTATGGTGGCAGTCATCCCCTGACAAAATCATTCACAAAGAGTTCTACTGCTCCTCTCTTTGCTTCTCTCATCACAATATTTTTTTAAATATATTATAACATATACAATACAATACAATAATACTTTATTCAACACCAAGCTTATAAAAGAAAACAAATAAGAATATTTTACAAAACAGGTTGTACAATGGGCGGCCTTATCGCTATAAGCAATTTCTTACAGGCAACCTTGGGATGGATAGAAATTTATATACATTAGAATTGGCGCATGGTGGTGTTAAATGGAAATAAATAAGCAATTTTAACTTAGTGCATAGATCATTAAAAAAATATGCCTTGTTACCATATTATTTTTCAAAATATTTCGTTTGCTCAGACACAATCAAATATATACATATAAATAGCACATATATACACAGATTAGGTACATATATAATAATATGATACATAAATACAATAAACAAATACATACAATACATATTTATTATATACTCGTATATATATTATATACTATAAACATACCTACTATAGGATCAGTTAATAAATAAAGAAATTAGATTTACAATGCTACATAATATTCAAAAGTTATGACTAGCGGCCTTCAGACATGTAATGCTTCTTTACCATATTCTTAAATAGATTAATTGATTGAGCGTGTCTAATATCAACGGGAAGAGCATTCCACAGACGGGCAGCTCAAATTAAAAGAAAAAGTAAACGAATTTTGATAAAATGTTGTCGAGGAAGTAGGGGTTTTCAACTGACGGGTACAGGAAGAACGAAGAGAAAATTCATTAGAGAGATGGAGAAACTCAAAACGTTCTTCAAGATAAGATGGAGTTGGAGGGAAGAACAGAATATTATAAAGAAGGGAAAGGACATGTAAATCCCGGCGACGTCGGATGGGTAACCAATTGAGCTTAGACCGGAATTCAGATACATGGTCATACAAATATGAATATGATGCAAAAATTTTGTATGCGCTCTAGTTTATTTAACTGGTCCTCAGTTAGGTCCAGATAGCAGGCGTCAGCGTAGTCAAGTATTGGAAGGAGGAGGGACTGTGCTAACGCAGTTTTGGTGGCGGTTGGGAGAAAGTTACGGAGTCTTATCTTAAGTATAAATCCAGGCAGTGAGTAAGAAGTAGTAGGTAGGGAATGATTTAACCAGGATTCCGAAACTAAGATAGGATAAATATTTTTAGTATCGAACGATGCCAGCATATCTGCGTAATGAGCTGGAATGCTCTGTGCATTTATATAAAGAACATTGAAATTTTTTGGGACATCACTAACAAAGCATTCGATACTGTCTGAAAGAGTGGGTATGCTACTAAAACTATCGCTACTGTCATCTGAAGAATAACAAGAGATATATTCTGCACTGTCACTATCACTAGCACTGTCGTTATATTTTAAACATAAAGTAAATAAATAAATATTACTTATATTAAATAAATATAATATATTATTTTATGGTATATGATTGTGTTTGAGTTGGTATATTACTTTCTTATTACTATAAAATACAAATCTGCCACTCACCTGCCCAACGCGTTAACATATGCAATAGAAGTAAGAAGAAAAATATCCATCAAACTTTACATATAACCTATAAATAACACTATAATAACATTGTCGTTAATATAAACAAAAAAGAATATAAATATATAAATAGGTGAGACATGCATGCCTGCTTTTCTTTACGGTGCCAACCATTTTAGTTCTACTTTCGTCGCATAAGAAAGCGAATAATGTATAATACGTACACTAGAAAACCAAATTAAAATAATAATAATAAAAAAAAAACGTTCACGAGCTAATAAGATCGGTACCGTGCGAAGTATAATAGTAAGAAGAAAAAAAAAACTCGAAGCCACTCTTCAAACATACATAAACTCTTTTATTATTATATATAGGTACTCCATTAAGACGGAATCTATTCTTGCTGGATTACTAAGTAATAATTAAATAAAAAAAAACAAAAAACAACAAAAGCTAACAAGCTAATCAAGAAGCCGATTAAAGATTCTAGACAACATTGAAGCCAATCCAATCGACTCTGTGATCTGTGTCACCTATCTGTCAACTACTGTCAAGTGTCGCGTCACTGCCAGATTCTGCTTGGTGACAAAATTGCGAAGTTTTTTAGTTACGTTTCAAAACAATAATAAAAAATCAAACAAAATATGTAGCGACGGTGGCACGATTTTACATAAAAGTGAAAACTAGCGGGTACCAACTATAACAAGTTGATTTACCTTGTATCAATGTAGGTACATGAGAAGAAATGAAAACTACCGACCTAAACAAGAGCAGGCACGCAAAAGTACAATTACAATGCCATCACTTCCTCGATGTCGCGGTGCGTTTGGTCTTCGCTGGCCCGGCGGCCGCGCCGGCCACATTGGACTCCTTCACCGCTACTGCTTCCGTCATCCCGGCAGCTGGTTTAGCGGTTTCCTTCGGCACAACCCCGTCAAGATCGCCAAGGCAATTGATACGGCGCCGAGCCCCATCGGGTCCAATGATAAACGCGCATCCTTGCGTCGTCCAGCATTTCGTGATACCGAGACGCTCGCGCGCTACCAAAAATATATCGTGTCTTGTCTTTGTCAAAAATTCTGATAAAGTTATACCAGAACCCTTTAACATAGTTTTGGATGACCATATTTTGTCGCGAATTGTCACATCTCGAAGCTTGAAAAAAACTGGGCGTGGCCTACCAGTACCTGCAACACGGCCATCCTATGGCATCTGCCAATGTCCTCCGCTTTGAAGCTATCAAGCTTTATTTTACTGAGAATTGCCTTCACAACCACAGATGAAGTATCTTCCTGCTGCGCTTCCGGAATACCATGCAATAGGAGAAACTTACGCCTTCCATGCATCTCTATGGTATCCACCTGATTAGCCAGTAAACCAATCTGGATTTGAAGTGCCCGCATCGACACCAGGACAAAAGCTTTAAATGAGGAAAACTCTTTAGCTAAACTTCCAGGGCCTGCAGATTCAGTTGGCAACCACCCTTCAATGGAGTCTAAGCGCTGGTGAAAAACACTCATATTTTGGTTTAGTGACACTTGTATGGCATCCATGTTGTTTGAACAAATTATTGTATAAGTGAAGTGGCACAGTTTAGTGAAAGTTTGATGTTAGTTTAAGGAGATAACAGGTCAGGGTAGTAGGTGTAATAGAGGACAAATACTTCTTTGTGTTAGGAAAGATAAATGCTGCCCTACGCCAGTTGAACACAAAATTACATTCTGAAAAACATTCAATATCCACTTGTAAGCTACCTAGTATTGACCTTTCATCCTATGATGGAAGCGATTTCACACAGTTCAAACCTTTTATGGATTTATTTAATGCAGTAATTGATAACAATAAAGCTTTGTCCAATGTACAAAAGCTATTTTATCTCCGAAAATATTTAACAGGAGATGCATTATCAGTCATTATAAATTTACCACTAGTTAATGAGTCTTACCCTGAAGCTATAAAATTGTTGGAACAAAGATTTGATAACCCAGTTAGAATAATTTCAAACCATATCAACATTCTTTTGGACATTCCTCATATGCAAAAGGGTACTGCTGCAAGCATTAGATCATTTGTGTCGGAAGTGCGGCAGCAGCTTCATGCTTTGAAGAATCTGGATCAGCCAATTGAAAGTTAGGACATGCTATTAATTTCTATATTATCAAGAAAGCTCGATAGCTATACAAATCGTGCATACCATCTAGACCGAACCTCTCCTGATAGTCTACCTACAATTATTGAGTTTTTGTCATTTTTAGAAAAACATGCAATAGCTTTAGAGGATAGTACTCCTGCCAAAAGTACCTGCTATGAAGGAAAGGCAAAATCTAGTCATAATAGTTTCAAAGTTTCTAATATTGCAGCGAAAGCAAATGTAAGACAAACTTGTTTATTTTGCAATAGTGAACATCCCATATACTCATGCCCAAAATACAAAATGGCTTCGATTTCTGAGAGACTGAAGTTTGCGGCTGAAAATAAATTGTGTACTACATGTTTGAGATCACATTCTGACAAATGTAAGTATTCATTTAAATGTAAGATCTGTAAACATAATCATAATACCCTTTTGCATAGAGAGGAACCAAAGGAAGTGCCAGTCAATACTGCACTGCATTCAAAGAGCTCCTCAGATACTAATGTATTGTTACCTACCATAAGGGTGGAACTTGTTGACAAATTTGGTCATAAGATTTATGTAAAAGCTATTTTAGACTCAGGCAGCCAGGCATCTCTTGTGAAACATTCACTAGTAAACAAACTTTCATTGATTCCCAAGACTCAAAATACAAATATAATTGGACTTGGCAACACTAAAAACGAGGCTAATGAGTTTGTTAATATATTGTTATCTTCATCATGCTATGATGTTAAATATGATGTCAAATGTCACATTGTGAATTCGATTACAACAAAATTACCTCAAAACTACTTATATAAATATTGAAAATTTAGTACTTCCTAAAAATATTAAGCTGGCCGATGCCGACTTCAATGTACCATCTGACATCTCTATCCTGCTTGGTGCAGACTTTTACTTTAAAATTTTGTTAGATGGATATATAAAATTAGACAATGGTCTTTTACTACAAAATACATTGTATGGTTATGTCATTGCTGGCTCAGCTCCACATACAGCTGAAGCCCATACTTCTAATGTTAATTTAGTCTCTAATTTTGTTACCAAACATGTACATGATAATTTGGAACAAATAATGGAAAGGTTTTGGTTATCAGAAAAAATACCTGAAGTGAAAAACAGTCAAACATTAGAATTCCAAAAAGCTGAAGAATGTTTTACTAATTCTATGAAATACGAAGATAACCGCTTCTCAGTCGATATACCATTAACTTCTCCTTTGGATGAGTTAAGCATGGGTGACTCTTTTTCACTTGCTCTGCAAAGGTTTTATACATTGGAAAAGAAATTCAAATCAGATCCGACATATTATGAGAAATATAAAGCTTTTATTGAAGAATATTTAAGATTAGGACATGCCAAAACTGTTGACATAACTGAGTATGATGTCTATAATGACCCGGTATATTTTCTTTCACATCATGCTGTGCTCAATGATAACAGCAAAACAACCAAATTACGAGTAGTCTTTTCAGGCAATATGAAAACTAAAAATGGTCATTCTATAAATGATATCATGTTAAATGGGCCTATAGTCCAAAGAGAGTTATTCGATATACTCACTTTTTTCCGAACATATCGATACACAATTCGTCGTAGTCGTAGAACAAAGACGGATCTGCATTTTAGCAACTTTACAGTAGAGCACTTTGAAGATTTTGAATTAGGTTTTATGTCATATTTTCAAAACGGCTATTTCATTCGAAGTAAAATTTATACAAGTTGCTTCTTGTGTAGACTCTTACTATATGGCTTACAAAATAAATCCCTATTATACCCAGTTTTAGTAAAAAGTCACATGAGTTATTGTTCTGCGGACACTAATGTGACGTATGTTATGATACGACGTTATACTTTGGAGTGTGTTTGAATAAAATACGGCGCATTATATTATACGCCGTTGTTCTAGGGAATTCGAAACAAACTAAGTAGCGGATGTGATGGTAAGAAAATAAAACAGTAACCTTATAATGTAAAACACGCACGTATTATTATTATTGTTTGACACCAATATTTAATGAATATCAAAGAAGACGTTAATAGGCATATTAAATATTTCCATAACAAGTTGAAGAATTATATAAAAAGTATCTAATTAGGTAGACACCACGTATCCACACAATCAGTCTTAGGTATACAGGAATCATGCAAATGTATGTTTTACACTTCGCTAGGCTAAGTCTAGTCTGAAATTGTTACTTATCTGAGCTACACGTAATTTCTTAAAATATAAAGTAAACTGGAACATAGAGCAACAACATTTTTGCAACAATTATCATAAAATATCAGTTCTAAATTTAAAAAGTAGTATATAAAAAGTATTTAACTACCTTATATATAATAACAGTGAATCTTAAAAACTATATAAGAAGATCAATCGTACCTACATGCTTCATAATATTACTATGTAAATTCACTATTCAGAATCACATTCTTTTTTTAGCCATTAAAGCTGATTTCAATCGGAATCATCATCGTCATTACTTTCGCCACCGGTTGTTGTGCGACATGCGGCAATTTACTAAAATAGTCATGATATTTCACTGGTATTATTCCAGTCTGGCAGATTCGTTAAAACTTTAAATTTGTCATTTGAAATCGAAACTGGCTCAATATAGGCGTTTTTTAGTGAGATTACGTTGCGGTTTCTAGTTTCTTTGCGAACAACCAAAGTCATGTAATCATCGGTTAAGATGTATTTGTACTTTGATTTGGTTGGCTGGTTTTCCTCAACCATAACTTCTTTTATTTTGTTCCATGCCATTTTCTGATTCATAGTATTTTTTGTCCAATTTTTGTTATTTAACAGCTCTTTAAAGTCATATACTAAATCATTAGTAACGTCTACTACTT
The DNA here is from genome assembly GCA_917880725.1 of Selenia dentaria. NCBI lineage: Eukaryota > Metazoa > Arthropoda > Insecta > Lepidoptera > Geometridae > Selenia > Selenia dentaria. The sequence continues at coordinate 17,141,416 of OU862885.1, forward strand.
TGTATGGTTTCTCATTTTTTGCCCATTTAATCAGTAACTTCCACTCTTCTGGGGTGTAGATGACTTTGTGTTCCCCAGCTCTTTCAATTACAGAGTGTACACAGTCACCCTCATTTTGAGTATGTCCCTTTTCAAGAAATCGGTGGGTAATGGTGACATTAAATTCCTTTGCGGCATACATATACATTGCAAATACTATCCGGTTTCGGTTTTGGCCAGCACAGTTGTCCGACCAGAACCTAAAGTCTCGGACACCTTTTTCTGCACAAACTTTAATGTAATGGTAGAGACAGCTTGAAACTTCATTAGCACCGCGTCTGGCAGTGCTTTCGTCCCATACGTAACAATGTCCATCCTTAGTAGCCATGTTATAAATAGTGAAATTGTAGCATGACAATTTTCTTTTATAATAAAGCACGCTAATTTGTCCATGAGGACATGTAAGTACCTTTTGGAAATCAAATGTCGCACATAATATCGAGCCATTTGACGCGATAGCATCTGTTTTGTCATTTTTTTTTTAAAAACTTGCAACAGTTTTATTTGTTTGACGTTTTTCATAGTCTTCTTTCAATTGTTCCGAGGGATTATCAGTAGTTTTGGAAATGTGACATTGGTCGCACGTGTCTTTTTTTGGGATGTGAAAAGAAAGATTAAATTGGCTATTGACAATGTCTCGGTACTGTCGAAGAGCCGTAGCTTTGTTGGAATATTTATCTAAATCAGGTCACTCTTATACATTTGAAACATTCTGGCGACACTTAGACTTCCATCTAGATACAATCTCTTTGACGGCTTTCGGCAGTAATGAGACTCAACTGGCACAAACGAGTTAACATGAGCGCGGACAGACATTAGCATTTCGTCATCGACAACTTTTCTGTGGTGGTTGTGACGTCCACGCATAATATCTTGTTCGACAGTTGAGCTACCATCGTACTTTTGCCATGCAGTTCTTGTCATTCGTTCACTGATACCCAAAGTGTTCAGGAACATGGTTTTGCATACATCAATTTTATCATGAGTGACATTTCAGAATCCGATTTTGGCAAAAAATACTTATAAGTATATTCCCTATTGTGTATTAGCTCGCGTCGAAATATACGGCTTTTATTTAGTTTTTTAGTGTAGTTAGCAATATGCAACCACTGCTTTTCTCTGTCACCAAGTTTCCAAAACTTGTTAAAAATAACAATTCTCTCATCTTTTGAAATTTTAGTTGTACATTTAAATCTGCAACTACACGGTGGACCCATTTTTTTCTCTTCAACGGTGCACCCTCTTTTTGAAAAGTAAGTTTTGCCTTGGTTCGTAAGTTTTTTCCTTTTAACCTCACCCCAATCTTCATAGTTTCTAGGTCGTTTCTTTCCCCTGTTCTTTATCAACACAGAAGGTGCTGGAGATGGTTGATTAGAATCCGTGTCGATAGTTTCCACCGATGGACAGACCAGATCATCAGTTTCATGTTGGCAGCAGAACGGATCATCACATATGACATGTCTATTAACTGGCGACGCAACTGGAGTACTTGATATAGTCGACTCTTCAATATTGTGTGTAGGTAATTCATTGAAAAGTGGGGTTAATGGCGCCGGCGAGTCAATGTTATTATTGTGATAAGAACTAACAGATTGCGGGCAAGAATTAATCACAGAAACTGGTGACATCACGTCTGTAGGCATATAACAATCTTCCCTAATGACATTACAGGGATATGTACCCATTTCTTTTTGGCAGTCATAAATGTCGAGCATTAAACCGTAGGGCCTTTCTTCAGTAATACCCGATACGACGGAAACTGACAAAGGCGTACTTATCATGGCAGCTGCGTGGTTTTTATTAAGATTAGATTCATCTGTTTTCGGGCAGGAATCAATCACGGTATCTGGTGACATCGCATCTCTAGCCGTAATATAAAGATTTTCGCTACTGATATTACAGAGATTAATTTATTTTTGGCAGTCATCGATGTTGAGCAGTGATTCACGTGGGCTTTCTTCAACTAGACGTGATGAAACATAATCAGCCAAGGAAGTGCTTACCATGGCAACTGCTTCAATTGTTTCTTCTTGGCTGTTTGAAACTATGGTGGATGTTAATTTTTCTTCCGGGCACTTACTGTCTGAAATAACATCATTCCACACATCACGCATAATTTGATCACGTAATATTGAGTCAGCTCCCGGTGGTAATGGCCTCAGATTATAAAACAAAAGGCAGATGGAGCGCGCCGAACTCGCGAGTGTCGCCACCTCTATAGTTATGTGTGCGTGACAACGAGCCACTGCACTGTACGTACACGTGCATCTGTGTGCGTGTAAAGTTAACAGATATTGAAACATTAACTCCCTCATTTTTGTAACAAATTGTTATAATATTGGAAAGTTAAACGTTATTTTGTAATATACGGTACTAAAGTAACATATGGAAAAAATAATGGTTTAATTAATAACTAAAGAAATTACAATAAATAAAGAAGGTTCGGTAAATATATCACAATTCATTAGTGGCCTAGTTGGTCAATGGCGTCTGACACGGATAGTCAGAAGACGCGGGTTCGAATCCCGTCCGAGGATGGAATTTTTCTTTCTATAAATTTCAATGTTTGAGATCGCTTAAGCAGGCGTTAGTGCTTTAAAAAGTAATACTATAAAAACTTTCTTAAAGTATTCACAACTAGTACTAATTCAATTTTGCCGTGATAAATGAATAAGGTAGGTTCATATTGGATTATATTCGTATGAAGGTATATGTGAGTGTGGTAGGTACATATCTAGAATGGGTCATAGGATAGTTATAAATTATTATTGAAATTAAAATATGTTTATGGTAAATTGAAATTAACGCGGGGTTAGCATTATAAATGACAAATCAATTGTTAGATATAGTAGTAGGTATTCATATAAGATAATGACAAATAAGATATTAAATCAAAATTGAATACCTAGGAAATTACCTAAATAAAAAAATAAAAAATAATAAACATGGAATAAATATCTAAATATTTGAAAGAGTAATAACGTGTCAGTGAAGTTAGTATTTGTGAGGTTCAAGTCAAAATTTCTTAGGATACATATATAAAAAAAACTAGCTCAGTTAAAATTGAAGGTTACGTCAATTGCGCGCGCGTTCCATGAAACCTTAAAAATAGAATCTGCAATCGTGAAATAAGTATTTAGTCGGAAGTTAGGGATTAGTCATTTAAGAAGTCATAAGTTGTAAAACGCAAAATTCTGCTTTACTTAAATTGCTTGATAGGTATCAATGAAATAAATGGATATGAGATTTAAGGGGTTGTTTAGTTAAATACATAGAAAACGCGTTATTGGTACACAAAATTAATATGAGAAGGTAAAATCTAGCAATTAAAATAAGTAGGTAATAAAATAAGTAGGGTTAGCACTAAAATAAATTGCTTCCAGAGGACTCAGTGTGCTGACAGGAATAAATCAATAAATGTATTAAGTATACTGGATTAAGATTTATTAGACGATGGCAATTGAGGTGGGATTGAAAAAATAAAGTAGGATAAGTGTACATATTAACATTAAAATAATTTTGTCGAGAACATAAATTACTAGCTGCGGTTCGCGGTTTCACCCGCGTGGTGATGTATGTTATTGAGAATGGATAAAATATAGCGTAGGTATGTTACTGAGACATAATGTAGCTTTACATATTATTATACTCGTGAAATGATTGTTTAAATCGGAAAAGTAGATTCACGTGTACTCATAATCTAAAATGAAATAAACCCTCATATATCTTTCCTTTTACTAACAGAGTAGTAATAGTTATGTTGACGTCCTCTCTATGGAACTGGGGGGCGATTCAACTATTTCACAAGTTCAACAATCCACTCCGCTGCAACTGTGGTTCGACTCCGGTTGTAGTTCGATAATTACCCGAAATGCCATCCTACTATTCCTGCGGACATTGGGACGTGACGTCACGTAATTGTATCGTAAACGCTACGGCATAATTTAATAAATAAATAGTAAACACTAATAGGAGTTAGCGTGGTTTACCTGGTCTATTGAGTAATCGTAATATAAAATACTATTCGATCGCTGGCGTCAATAGAAGCGAAACTGTAGTTGTGACTGTTTTCCTATAGCAGCTTAAGAATGTGTGTAAATCGGCTACGGTTCGAATCTAGTAGCAACAAATTAAGTTAGTGGAATTGGCCCCTGTCATCACTATGCTCTAATGCCAAATAGCGTAGACTTATATTAGTTGTATATAATATGGTCAATAGATTCCGTTCCGCAGCATACGCGATATAAGGACTTATTGTTATTCCTTTTCCACACTTCAGGTTACGTTATCGAAGTTTTCATACGGAATTCTAACCTTTTTGATAATATTATATAGCCTATGGTCATAGGGAAACAAGTAGGATCAGAATGGCAAAAAAAAACTCTGATCGGTCCAGTAGTTTTAGGGTCTGTTTAATACAAAGAAACAAACAAATAAATCCTCCCTACTTATGATATTATTATATTGTAAATAAGCAGAGTTAAAATTGAATAAAACATGAAAAAGAAATTCATAGTAGTTGGCTAATAGAACTATAGGGAATATGCAAAATAAATATACTTAGAATCCAAATTACCTAATACTAGCTACGCTCTACAGTTGCGTTCGCGCGGTGTTGTGTTACATAATATTTGTACAGGTATAATATAGATTTATACAGGTGGATTTTTATGATAATTGTTCCCTAGATTTATGTTTATTGTTACGTACAAAAAAAACGTGTATATATATATATATATATATATATATATATAAATGCGATCCCAGCGACCTTTGTTGGTTTTGGTAAGTAGAAAGTAGTTTCGCCCTGAGGAAGTTCTTTAAAATAAAAATAAGGGACAATAAATGTTATAACGCTCACCTCTTATATCAATAGGGTACATTGGTTATGTACGGTAATTTCATATACAATGAAAAACTTGCAAAATAAGACATTTAGAGATAGATATGAATTAGGCAGTCTTAGACGAGGTTTAAAACAGCATTGTTAGTTTATTACCGTCATGATAAAATATTCGATTTCGTGACAAACCTTAAAGTTATTGAGTTAAACTATATTTCAATTTGAAATATGGGTTAGTAAAAGTTAAGAATTATTGGTTTCAATGTTCAAATTTCATACTTGACGAGTTTGTTGAATTGTTGAGTTGCGTGAATCAGCGATTGAGGAAGAATGATAACAAAGGGGACTAGAATGTTACGAGTAATAATAAGTAATTTACTTGGGGATGAATGAATCAATAAGGTTAATTTGAATTATTGAATGAAATGTTTTAATAAGTATGAAGTTTTGTATAGTTATGCAATACCGCTGCTTTCATTATGGAGTCTAATCACGAAGATGATGGCAATCGAACACTGTCTGTCTATTGATCTCGTCAATTTACCGTCCCAGTGAAAAGTTTTCCATATAGTAAAGGAATTATGAGCCGGTTACATTATGTTCTGTAATTTCATATATGAATGTAACATGTTGAGCTTTTGTTCTGTTGTATTTTCTGCTTCATAAACAAAATTCTATATTTTCATCTCTTTACAAAGTACCTCTCCATCAATCTATAATGTTAATGGAAATTGTTCTCGAAAATGTTTTCAATTTCTGTTTTTTAAACATAAATCTAAGTGCATCTAATTTACTCACATGGTTATACTATTGCAGGTCACTGGTGAACCAATGCCGGAAACCAAATGGTTCCTCGCTAAGAAGGAAGTCAAGTCTTCGGGTGATATGAAGGTCCAACACAGCGACTATAACACTAAGATCAACTGCAAGGCAGCCACTAGAGCCGACAGCGGAAGATACACAATCACTGCTGAGAATGTTAACGGCAAAGATGTGGCTGAAGTAGAAGTTATTGTACTGAGTGCACCAAGTCCGCCTGGAGGGCCTCTCAAGGTTTGTATTAACTGCCGTGCGAGCATGAATCTCACGATAAGCTTTTCGAGTCGATAAACTGACTTTTATCAGCTATCTTGCCTTGTCTCTTGTATGGATCTAGCTGCGATATCTAAATCACGGGCTGTCTTTTACCGATAATTTTGTTCAATCCATGCTCGTAACACTGTTTTGTTAACAAGTATATTTTGTTATAGTACAGAGAACTGGTAAAGTGTGTTTTCGGTTCGCGTACGCAGGATTTCGTGTTGCCCTTGTACGGCATAATTATAAATCTTTTATGTATTCATCTATAGGGATATATTTAGGAGGCCTATGTTCAGTTGACGTCATCCACCTGAGATGACGATAGTGACGTATTTATTATTAGTGCGAACCCGACTCTCACTTTTTGTTTATTATTGTTTATGTACTTAGTTGTAAATTGTGTGTTATACAATCAATATTATAGAGCAAAAACAAATACGTTTCCTGAGTAGTCCCCATATTTTTACTGTATGCGATGTTTATTTATATGTCCGCTATAATAACAAAGGTTTTGTGAAAATACCTATTACGGACCACGTTTAAGGATCCGCTAAGGGGTATCCTCTTCCGGGTGTGGGTGATTCGGTCTAAGGTAATGACTATTCAGAATTCATGAGGAAGAGATTCACCGAGACATATTGGTGTATCATTTCTGTGTCCTCAATCTAGTTATGAAATAATTAGTATTATGTATTAAGCATGTAAAAATGCCGAATATACCACAATCAATCATACTTTATTGTGGTAAGATAAACGATTTCAGTCCAATCACTTTTACCTTCGTTCGGTTCGAAAAATAGTCTCTAATCAAACACTAGTAAATTAATGAATGATTGAACTATGTTATTGTTCCAGGTATCAGACGTACACGCAAACGGCGCTAAACTATCATGGAACCCGCCTGCAGACGACGGCGGCCAACCTATAGAGAAATACGTGGTTGAACGTATGGACGAAGCCACGGGACGATGCGTCAATGCGGGTGAAACCGACGGACCGCAGACTAGTCTAGCTGTGGACGGATTAACCCCTGGACACAAGTACAAATTCCCTGTCAGGGCTGTTAACAGGTCAGTGTTATTCACTATTTTAGATATCCTCATAGACATGTATTTGGGTGTTTTTTTTGTTGTATGAATAACAGGTATCTCTGACAGATTCACATGAAGGGCGTCGTTTTTGACAGTTTTTTTAAAATAATTAATGATAAAGGCGTTGTCGCCATTGCAAGCATGCCGCCCTGGTTCTAATACAATTTATGCATACGTCTAATTAGATTAATTAAATGCGCTTATCTACCAATAAGTACAATCTTCTGGCATCATTATCTGGAAACTGGATCTGCCTGATTAGTTTTTTTGCTTGTAGTCTTGCACACGGTTTTTGTATTTATTCTTTAGGTAAATGTCTTATAATTATTAATTATATTATACAATTACTCAATCATTCTCTATTCATTGCATACATTTTAAAATTAACCGGTTTTTGTATGAAGATATTTTTATATGCCGCTTACTTATGCGGCAATATAAAAATACTGTGAAATAAGCGTTTATAGAACGAGTATACGTAGGGGACGAACCTTTAAAAATCTTATGTTTTTATATATTTTATTTCACCACAGACAAGGCAAGTCTGAGCCCCTCACTACTCCACACTCGACAGAAGCCAAGAATCCGTTCGACGTGGCCGGAAAGCCTGGAACGCCCAAAATCAGAGATTTCGACAGAGATTTCGTCGAGCTTGAATGGACCAGGCCAGAGAAAGACGGTGGAGCACCTATCTCTGGCTACGTCATTGAAAAGAAGGATAGATTCTCGCTTGACTGGGAGGAATGTGCTCAGGTAAATAATAAAATACTGTGATACCACTAGAATCATTGTTATGTGCCCCTAGTATGCATTTTGTTGGTTTTCATACATTGCGTTTTGAAAGCGGCTCCAGCGGAAGTGTAGATGATTTAACAATGGTTATAGTTTTTATATATAGTATTTACATTCGTAAATAGTTGATCAAGTAATTTTACAAAGACTTGCGTATTTGTCTCTTCATAGACATAATGATTACGTAGAAATGGTTTTGGCAATACGATTGGCGGTAGGTACTTATTACTAGGCTTTAAATGATTAACCAAAGGTATCGTAAGGTAAAGGTAAGTAAAACTGCCCTAATATTCAAATCAATTTAATTTAGGCATTTTATCAAAGATGTATATTATGACCATCAATTATTGTGAGCTGAGCAGAAGTAAGCAATCATTACTGTCATAAGATTAATATGGAACAAGTATCAAGTAAAATTACGGGGTAATTAGGGAACTAACAAATGTCGATTTATTATAACTTAACTTATATAACTCGGTTCAACGTCTTGCTGAAATTTGGTCTGTGTGACAATGGAATTTTTATGGCCTGGCGAGGCATGGCTCTTTCGGAAAAGACTTCCTGCATCAGAAAAAAATAGTCTTTATTATCCATCCTGTTGGTTATCCCTGTTTTTCCACCTTGTCGATGACAAAAATAGGACACACTCATAAACTTATTTTAATCTCAATTTTACCTTCCAGATCGAAGGCGACGTAACCTCCGGTAAAGTACCAGACCTAATCGAAGGAAACACTTACGAATTCCGCGTTCGCGCTGTCAACAAGGCGGATGGAGAGTATTGCATAGCTAGTACTTAATCCTAATTTTGTATTTGCCCCAAGCTTAAAACAAGAACATATGGAGCCAAATACAAAACAGAAGATGAAGGTAAAACTTGCTGCTCAAGTTTTGAGCCACTCTGTTGCTGCAGGGATGTATGCAAAAATATCACAAGGTTATTAATGATTATTCTTTGGTATCATTTGGAATAAAATAAATTTAATTTCACTAAAATTAATGACACGGTTTCTAAGAAAAGATCTTTGTATGTCCTGTAGTTTCAGACTTTCCAATATTGACACATGGAAAGGGCCCTGTATACATTAAGTAATTATGATAAAGATTTTCAATTTACCCAGATTAATTAAATATTTTTCTATTTAGTAATGGATATCCTATTTTCAGTGATTGTGATGTTAAGTATAAATGTTTTTTATTTAATGGTTTTTGAAACGAAATTCGTTAATTCCCGAATAACTATTTATTTGTTAATAATATGTAGATATTTGGCCTAGTTGATACTGTGTCAGTAGTTTGCCTCTTGTTAAACATCTCGCCTGCCTATGACAGTTGCAGGGCTACCCAGATGATAATTCTCAATGTTCATAATTATGCGCTGGCCTGCACTCCAGTGTTCGTCACCCCAAGATGTTTACACGGACTACAGCTCTGAGGCGTAATATCTATAACTGCAGTGGTACCGGACGGTAGACGGACACTAACCTTAGATTCTAGAGCCAGAAGTATAGAGTCTAGAATACTAGATGAAATAGGTTGTAGAGATTTGTATAAAAATCACCTGATACGGTCACTGGGTGTATCGCTTTTTTTGAATTTTTCAAAATTATAGTTGAAAGTATTTTCTTTTAAGTAAATTTTAAGATTTAATTTTATTGTGAGAAAAAATAAATATTTTATATTTTCAGAAGAGTTATCAACAGAAGCAACAACAACCGCAAATGTCATTGCAAAAATAGACAAACTGTTTGACAGTGTGAATGCCTACACTCCAGATCTGAGAAGAGGGAAACCGCTCGCCACCAACATGCAGAATAATAGTATGCACATAGAATACTATAAATAAATGAAAGATTTTTTCAAAAAAATTAAATTCCTTGGATGCAGAAGAACACCCCCATCTCAGGAAGGATGGGTTTGGACATTGAACGGGCTGGAACGGGTTTGAAGAAACTTACATAATAAGTATAAGGACATTAAAAGTTTAGCAACTAGAAGATTTCAACTAGAAAATGTATTCGGGTGCATTAGAGGCAACTGTGGATTCAACGCAAACCCAACTGCTGGACAGTTTGTTGCAGGGCTTAAAACTGCAATCTTAAGCAACTTGTCCCACATTGTTGTAGGAAACTGCGAAAAGGATGAAAATGATGTTTTCATATCAAACTATAAAACATTGTTGACACCAACCACAGATATATGCAATAAAAATGCCATTGAGGCAGAACCTGCTATAGAATGTAACATTCACTACACGTTTGAAGAGGTAATTAAAGAAAATAGTGGTGAAACGCAGGCATGTGCATATGTCTGTGGCTTTATTATTAAAAAAAAACCCAAATAATAAGTGCCAACAATTTAAAAAAATATTTGTGTCTGAGACGCAATTGGATGAACACATTTTTATTGACTTTAAAGAGTATGACGATATAAAAAAGACGCTAATGTATGCCTCTAAGCAATTGATTGCGTGTGTAGAAAGTGGTGCAACAATCATGAATACATATTTAAAAAACGAAGCATATAAAAAAAATATAAAGAAAAACGTTAAATACATCCTAACAGAATCAATAGATTTCAGTTTCCTCAGCAATTGTGCAGACCACTATGAGTGTAATATAAATTATATGATAAACAGTATATTTTTTTATCTGTATGAAAAGGTTTTGCATCTTGAGAAATCGGCAGTTCACAGAAGAGTCTACTAAATCTGCTCTCAGAAGAAAAATAGATATTCCTCAACACAAATAAATGTTGTCAAGGTACACATTACCATGTAATACCATGTAGTAACAGCTAGTACTATATTCTATAGCAAAGCATTTCGGCTAAGGTGATAAATACAAACATTGTTAGCTTAATACTTTTCTTTTTATATATTTTCTTATTTCGCAATTTTAATAAAAGTGTTGTAGCTTTATTAAGACTGTTAAAGTTGTTTAAACATCTTAAGTTAAAGAATAAAAAGAAAGCTTTTGTATGGAATTCAGTACAATCATTGGGAGGTGGACTTCATTTCTCATATTGGTTCCTAAACTAGTTTTCATATTTCCAACGGCTTAGGAACCAATACAAGTAATGGGGTCTATCTATATATTATATAAGAATCAAAAGTCCTGAATGATTGACTGACAGACAACACGTAATCTAAACCGCTGATAGTAGAAACTTGAAATTTTGGAGAATGTTTTTGTCTTGGTGGATATAGGTGGTGTATTAAGAAAAAGTATTTCGATATTCAAGCCCTAATAATAATGGGTGAAGACGTTTGTATGAAAGTAATTTGTTTTTGAACTTTGTATTCAAATAGTTAATTTAAAATAAAAAATGGTGTTCCTAATTTTACGCAAAGTAGTGGGCGATAGCCATGAACATAGCTCTATATTGTTAAAATAATTCAAATCTATAAAAAAATACGCGGATGAAGTCCCGGGCAAAAGTTAGTTAGTGATAAAAATCAAGACAATGAGCAGTCAAATTTGCGATTGCTGCGAAAAGCTTATTTCTAACTAACTTCCCGCCACAGGTTGGACCATGCACTAAATTATTTTGTGCAACATTCGAACACATCTACGTTTATGAATAAGTTTAAGAATGTCTATATTAATTAATTGTTTTATAATAAAAACAAACCCGGAATTTAACCACTTGTTAAAATAAGCACCTAAATAATTTTATATTATTTACGTACCTAGAATAAAAAGATTTAATTCAATTTCATAACTGATTCGTTTGTAATAAACAATGTTTACAAGATTGTTTCCGAGAGCATATTCATCAATAAAGTCTTCTTAGTACCATACTAGCTTTTCATTTAATGTACCTACCAGCTTTCACTTATATAAAGCTGATAAAATATAATATTAGAGCCTAAATTAAAAGTAGAAACGGATTTGAATATCCCGCATGTGAGATTTTGAATCACGCCATCTATGTCGTGCCCCCTAAACTTTTTACTAAAACTTGAAATCTACACCCCACTTTTTTTAATGAAGTCGGCGTTCTTCCCCCCGGTAATATTGTTCTGTGATCATGGTGTTATCATTTAGAAGAAAAGTATAGATCCTATTATCATTGCATAACAAATCAAAAAATGGCTCTTTATACAGTCATATATTTAGGCAAATATACAAACCATAAGAGTCTACTTTATAAATGTAAAAACAATATTTTATTCATAGATTAGTGTGACAAATAAAAGAATACACTACCATTTCCGCTAGTCAAACATGGCGGCAACACGTGAACTGAAGTACTTCCGCGAGTCCAAGAACAAATAAAAGAATACACCACCATTTCCGCTAGTAAAACATGGCGGTAACCACGTGAACTGAAGTACTTCTACGAGTCCAAAATGGAGGGCATCACGTGGTTTGACGTAGCCTCCAACAGCCAATGAAGAGCGTGGCATTGTCCCGCCAAGAAAATGGCGGCGGTGAAGGGAAATCCCAGCGGAAGACATCGCTATGAGTTAGTTGCTGGTATCGTCTTGTCAGAGTCAGCCAGATGGCAAAATACTTAGAAATGTGTATTAAGGATAATTATAAGCTAAGTATATTTCTGTGTAATCTGCTTACTGTAACGTTATTTTTGTGCAATTTGTCTACGTTCGAATAGAGCTTTCCAATGTTACTGATATGGTGTTTATGTAGGCTTTAATGTAATTGTTACTTAACATCTTGTAAATTCAGTTGAATGTAATTGGTATAGATTCGAGTTTCAAGTTATGGAATACATGTGCATAATCTGGTTTTATTGTTTTATTGTAATGGGTGTTACATTTTCAGAAGTGGGATTTACCCGTCGCAACCGATCCCCTGGTCTACCGAATTGGAATCACTAATGGATCCCCGCGGCCGGTCTCGGGGGTCTCCAACAATATATATATATATATATTGTTGGAGACGAAAATAGCCTAGTAGACCGAAAAGTATAAAAGGCGGCGCGCAGAGCGCACGTAGCTCACTCTGCCTTCAACCGTCGACGAGTCAACATCTCCGAGTTCGTTATTGC